>VXBR01009946.1:221632-314120 GCA_013400215.1 Cisticola juncidis | reverse complement strand
GCGCCCGGCGGCTCGGCGGGGAGAGCCGGTGTCACAGAGTCATGGGCGAAGGCGGTGCGGAGCCTTCTCCGGAACGTGGCTACTGCAACTTCCCAGCCCTCCGCCTTGCCAAAACACGGGCCGGCGTCCTCCTGCTCTGTAGACACTCTGCAGACACTTAACACAGTCAGTGTTACCGGAAAAACGGGGAAGAGACACGGCAGCCATTCTAAAATTGTCTCCCCCAAAATGTAGATTCCAGCACATCCACGCTAGTACTATCGAAAAGAAAGAGCCACCACTGTAATGATAGCCACCACTACAATATTTGGCCGAGTTCTTCAGCTGTGCCGTGCAAACAGTATGCTTCTAATCTATCAGAGTTGCCCAAGTTCCAGAACCATGTACTATCTTCCAGGGATATACCTCATCTTAAATTCTGCAAATACTTCCATTAACTTCCTGAGATTCTCTCAGTTTGTAAACATAAGGTTTAACTACTCCAGTACACTGCCAGCATCATTGGGATACTCCAGGTGGAGTGTGGTCCTTGTTAGGATGCCTTTCAGTACTTTCATGGTATTTTCTGCTTAAGTGAGGTTGTAGCTACCAGAGACATAGTAAACTACAATAAGCATAAAGAGGAAGATACTGTACTAGATTATGATCTCCACATAAAAATTGAAGAAGCCCAGAATATTACCAGTGTGTGTTACAGAATTGTAAAGCCTGGTAAAACCAACCATGTTAAAGCTGTTGCCTTTAATAAAGGGTTATTTGTTCTCTCATAGAACCTCTATTACTTAGGACCAAGTATATCCCAGGAAGAGGCTGGAATAAAAGACAGCTAAAGCATTCACCTAACAATCTGATCTACCCAGAGTCAGGAAGCATGTTTCCAAAATTTATTTTAATTCACAAATGCATGTGTTACAGACTCTTGTTTCAACATTTTGACCTCTAGAAGTAATCAGCTATGGGAAAAGCAAGGATGACAAATTAAATATCAAGGCAAACCTCCTCCAATCACAAACAATCATAGGAAACCCAGCATGAATCATTACTATGGGAGTAGCAGCAAGGCATATTGCCTCACAGAGGCAGAAAAGAACAGCTTCCTCAGTTGCCCATTTCTCATTTCCCACATACCACCTCATAAGCTAAAGTAAAGGCACTGAGTTAAAAAAACACTTTAGTCTGAGTGACAACAGTCTAAGGTTTGTTGTGTGCAATGCTCAGAACCTGCATAGTTATGAGGCTGCATTACTATGCTGGGCTGCAGTTACTGTGGTTGGGCTCCACCTGCTAGCTCTGAAACATGAAGTTTTATGTATTTTCCACTAAAAATCAAACTATGTGTGCATGCTTCTATCATAAAATAGAGGTACTCTCTGGTTTGGGGGTAGGGGGACGGCTGGAGATCCACAACTGTTCTTTCTGCTATGATTAGAGTGAAAATGATAAAAATTAATGCCAACTAGGGCTAGGCAAGCATAAACAAATAGCTTATATGTACGTATTCACTGATGTCAAGTAGCTAGGAGCCTATATTCATTAGCTTCTAAAAGTCTGAAATGATACTCTGTGTACAGTAATGGCAGGTGAACAGCAAAGAAACGAAGGCTTAAATTTCATATATGAGTAACTGTTGCATCAGTTTTGTTCTTTCAGCTCAAGCTCACACACTAATGCAAATGCTTTAGTATTTCATTATGTTCGCAGTATTTTGTTTAGATATCACAAAAATGATTCCATCTGTCTCTGCCTTTCAACTTGTTCACATATTGTATAGTCACATATACACATGAAGTATACTTTTCTGCAGCATGGGTACAAACACAGAAATCCCCAAGAATTAAGATAAAAGAGAAAAAATATAAAAAGAAGAAAAATAGACACTGAACCCTAGGGTAAAGAATAGTGTGTTCACTTGAGAACCAGAAGTGTGAACAGAATCATGGACAAAGAAACATGGAATATCAAGAATGTTGTTATAGACTTGTGAAATAAATGAGCTGTATATTTCATGCACTTCTATAAGTAATAAAATATGAGTACTGGGACAGGTAAGATCCTGGATAGGGGAACAGAACTGTAGGGACAAAGAAAGCTTCACTTCAAGTCATTCTGATGGCATTTTTTTTTTAATTCTAAATTCTTCATTTAAATAGTTTTTATTTGTTATTGCATTTAAGTGCAGAAATCCCACCTAATTGATAACTTCTTTTCCATATTTATTGTTACATTGTCTCCAGTTCTGACAGGTTTCTCTAAGATTTAAGCTTTGTCTCAATTACACCCATTTACAATCTTGGTTAGTTTCCAGCTTGATTTTGTTGAGTTAACATTATCTGTCTTGTGGGAAAAGCATCTGTTTATACTTGCCAAGCTTACTGACATCCCTTTTCTGTCTTGCCATTCCCCAAATTAATATATGATACAAAAACATGGTGATCTATGTCAGCTAAGGCAGAACTGTACATACAGACACAAAGTAAGAAAGCCAGGTGATTAATCATAGATATTAATAGTGGAAATACACAATTGCCTCATCTTGAAGACTGCAGTGATAAAACATGAAGAATTTTAACAGTGATTACAAGATTTTTCTGCTCTAAGTTAGTTGCTTTGGGGTTTTTCCCCTGCTATTTTAGAACACTTCTTTGTCTAGAGTACTTTGATGGAGGCAGTCTTGAGCATGCCTGGAAACCATCAGCAGCTCAGTGCCTGTTCCTTCATAAAAATACCAAGTCATGCCACAATCAAATAAGAGACGGATGGCTTCAGGCAAGGCAAAGCACAGGGTGGTGCAGGAGAAAGAATGTTATTTTTCAGAGCTGAAGTAGCATATGCCTGGTGTGCATATCCGTAGCCAGCCATTGAACTGCCAAGCCCTGTTCTGACACCCTTGCCCAGGATGGCCAGCCAGCTGGGGCAACACCTGCAAACTTGGCAGCAGTTACTGGTATCTCTGAAAGGAATGCTACTTTGAGTCTCTCGGTGGGATACCTGTAGATGGAAAAAAACCCCAGATGGCTGTGCAGTCTGAATCTCAAACCTGCTGTGTATCAACATGGCCGCTGTCCTGCTCAAAGTCCTGCAAGAGCAGAGTTATAGAGCTGGAACATCAAGAAGCACTACAAAGGTCTGCAT
Organism: Cisticola juncidis; assembly: GCA_013400215.1. Classification (NCBI taxonomy): domain Eukaryota; kingdom Metazoa; phylum Chordata; class Aves; order Passeriformes; family Cisticolidae; genus Cisticola; species Cisticola juncidis. Next base: position 310,988 of record VXBR01009946.1, on the reverse strand, counting down.
TTTGCACAGCTTTGCATAGTACTTGTTTTTTCTCCATTCAAAACCAGATCTGTACCACTTGATTCCACACTGGCTAGGAGCTACCATTCCCATGGAAAAGACAAGGGAATCCCATTAAACTGTATCAAACAGTGAAAAACTGCAATTGTTTATTCAGGTCTAGTTGACATACTCAAAACAAAGGAATTCTAGCTGCAGCAATACCAGAAACAAACTGTTAAATGGTTGTTTAGGGATCCTCAGAGCAATTATGTGAGAATAGAAAACTAAGAATTTGCTTATTTGTTTTATGAAAGTATAATCCAATATGACATATTATTATGCTCTCCAAATATTTTAGGTGAGGTTAATACAAGCAAAGGAGCAAAAAGCTCTATTAAAAGGCAAAATAATTAACAAACATAAACTTTCTATAAATATTTTTTCTGGTACTCCAAAGGGTGTTGCTCTTCAAGAAGCTCATACCTTCAGGAGTAGCCTTCCTAAACTAGGACTGGGTGCGAAAGAAGCAATGACTGAAAAGTAATCACAGATGGCGGCCATCTCTGACTCCATCTGGGAGAAGGTAGAGGTAACTAACGACTCACAGCCTGCACCTCCATGGCTCTGGGCTCGGGGCTACTGCTGCTCCTTCCTTACATCAGCTATTTTGTTGTTTGTTTGTACTGTTTGTTCAATACCAGGTGAGTTTAAATTCTATAATCCCTACGGAAACCAAGGATGTTTATTCCCATTGAAGGGGAGGGAGCCAGCACCTCACACTTGCCTCACTTCTCATCCATTGCTGCTATTTCGTGTATCCTTCCTTCTCCTACTCCTTTATATCTTCTTCTTGCCCTCTTTTCTCCTGTCTCATCACAAATTTCCCTCCCCACACACATGATTCTTTCAGTGAGTGGGATCACTTCTCCATCATTTTCCCTTGCAGGAACTGCATTTAATATATAAGTGGAGAAAACAGGGGAGGAGAGTAAATGTCATCCTCTTCCCTGAGCCCAAGGTTTTTGTCTGCATTTTCATCAGTCTAGAATAAACTTCATTGTTATATCAGGTGGACCTGGAGGGATTCTGGACCAATTTTACAACCACTGTTTTTTTCTCCTGGAATAGATGAAGGAACATAAGTGTTGCTTTATATTCAATTAAATGTGGTACTCTCAAACTAGGACTAGAATTGATTTTAAAAGCAACTGTATGACATAATTCCCTGAGATGCCTTATGGTCCAATATTTCTAACTCTGTGCTGTTGCCAGTGAATGCTAATTTTTCAGCACCCACTTCCAGCATTTCATTGTCTTGCTACCAGAAATGTATTGCACATCTCCTACACAGCTCTGTGGCAGTACAACCCTACTGGAATTTTTTAAAGATACTGATCCCTGACTAATGCTTTTACTTCTGACTTAGGTTTATCAGTGGCTGTTATTTCCTCCAGTGCTTTTTCTGACCATATACAAAGCACAGTTTATGCCACTAGACTGATTAGATCAACTTGTAATTTCTGTCTTATTACACCTAGTTTATCTAGAGACATCACTCAGTTTTTGCAGTTTCAGCTGAACATTATAAAAAATATAGCAAAATAATCACAGTGTTTTTTTACATGTGAATACTGAGAGAGTATGTATGAGTAGGAGGGAGGAGTGGGGGGAAAGCATTTTTAAGACTTGAGGTTCCTAATGTTCAGCATCTGTGCATTCCAGGCATATCACTTGAGAAGTCAATTAAAGGAAGACACAACCTCACATAAACCTGCCCCTTTATCTGGCAGATGCAGGAATTCTGAACTGGGCAAGAGAATATTCAGGCTCATAGCCTAATGTGAGCATTGTAGAGGCTTGATACTGTTTACCAAGTTGTTGGGAAGCAAACTGGAGGAGATGGAGCAAGAGCTATATCCTGTGAAGTACAATATGAACTGCTGGAGGGAAGAAGACACATTTGCAAATAACAAACGTCTTCGGTTTATTTTCACACCTTATTGAAGAAGTGGACCATTATACTGGTTAGACTGAAGTATACTGAAGTTACTGCTTTCAGTTTACTGTTTGTAGGTTACTTGTGTTTTCTAAGATTTTGCTCTTCATGTGGTGATACTTTTAGATGTGATGGCTATACTGTGCCATTCTAACTCAGAAGACAGGTATTTTAATTCCTTGGCCAAAAGCTAGCCATAATATTATTTTCTAGCTACACATCATATGCTTGCTTTAATAAAAGAGTGCCAGATAGAGTCAGCCACAGTTAACATCTGATTTCTGACGTTTTCTGAGTAGCCAGTGCCATTAATAAGTATTGTAAGTAGCACTCAATATAATTAGAATTCACGTCAAAAAGGACACTTATACAGAGTTGGAAAAAGAGGAAGTGATTAAAACCATAGTATACTACCTACCTAAAGGTGTAGATTTAAGGCTTCCATGGCAACATTAACTCTGCATTTCCTGCCTTTAATGATTTCGAAAGATTTCACTCTTCCTTTAATATCATATTTCACACTGAATACTTTCCCCAATAGAAAGGTTATTCTGAAACCTGACATTTCTAGGACTCCTAATACTAACCCAGTTTGTACAGCAACAATTATAAATTATTCAGAAGAAACTGTACTAATACACAGTGCACAACAAAGACTGAACTTGCCTTAAGCTGGTGTAATGTATTATGGATATGTGGTAGCCTCTTCATAGATAAGGTGCTGGCAGCTTCCCTTTGGATCTGTTTCATTGCCTCTGTGACTGGCTGAAGAATTATCTGGCCTGAAAAACACCATATTAAAACTGAAGATGAGAAGGAACATGCTGGCAAATATCAAAATGGAGAAATTTTTTTTTTTGAATTACAACTCATTAAAAAACATTGGCAAGTACACCTGGAAAATTGGTGGTAGTCATAGTGAATATAAGCAACACTGTGGATTACTGTTTAAATTGTTCCAACTTTGAACTTCTAACTTTTGCTTAGATTTATGTAACTTGTTTCAAGGAATGTGCATGGGCACAGATAAATGTGTCCATCTCCTGGCTACCTGCATTTTAACACGAGTGTCAACTTTTATGGCTCACTAGTAACATAAACGCTATTGACTTGAGGGAGAGGCACTTAGTTTTCAGAGCCAAAGTACATAGGACCAGCTCTTCATAGGATGCTTCACTTAAATAATTCTTAAAAATTGTATCTTCAGTTATTCCTATTGTAAAACTTCACAGAAAAGTTTTGAAGAAAACATCCATATACATTATTGCAAAGTTTAAGGTAATCCTTGTCCTTGCTAACAAAAATGTTCTGATTTCTTAAGCAAAACTCCTAAACACTAGTATATTTTATTTCAAAGCTTTTATGGAACAGGGAAATGTTATTCATTCATCTGTGTTTATAAGTATCTGACTGAAGGACGTCAAGACAATGGATTCAGGCTTTTCCTAGTGGTGCTGAGCAGTAGAACTAGAGATAGTGAGCAGACACTGATGCACAGGAAATTGCACCTGGACATGAGGAAGAATTTCTTTACTGTGTGGGTGACTGAGCCCTGAGACAGACTGACCAGAGAGGCTGTGGAGTCTCCCTCACTGGGGATACTCAAGAACTGCCAGGACACAATCCTCTGCTGCTGTGTGCTCTGGCACAGCCCTGCCGGAGCAGGGAGGTTGGATCACAAGATCCACTGTGGTTCCTCCAAACCTGACCCATTCTGCAATTCTGCCAAACATATTTGAAATCTGGCAAATTTTTGTGTAAGTGGACATGTAATATTCAGAATATTAACATAATTAACAATCTGTGGGGGTAAGATTAAAATTAAAGAATTTCTTAGTTGATAGGTACATATCTTTGACAAAGCCATTATTTAAGGGTTTTTTTTCCATAAAATAGTGTCATCATTTACATCCAAATGACAAAATTTAGTTCTTGAACATGAAAAAACTCATGAATCAAATAAAACTGGGCACTCAGGTGCATTTTCCGCAAACAAGTAAGCAACCAAAACCAGAGATAAAAACCTGAAAGACACAGTAAAGAAATATAATACAAGAGAATTTATGGCCACCAACAGATAACTCTTTCACCCTACTCAGCCTCTGGCAGTACACACAGAAGATGCTAGGAAAACAGAACACAGGTAAGAAGTTATATTTTATTTACTAATCCACAGCAGGACCTTCCCAATTTGTTCAAGCCCTAGTATGTTTATTGAGAACTCATAAATTCTAAGAGCATGCTTAAATGCATCAATTTTAAATCAAATATAAAATAGAGAGAATACTGACTTGTTTATTTCAGGAGAGAAAAAAATTTGTATCTCTCTGTCTGGCAGTTTGGGGATGTTACTATATGTATGAAGATAAGTTGATAGATATTGCCTCCAGATCCATGAACCTTAAATCAATTTCTCTCAACTACTTATAAAAACTGGGCAACAGTGGATTATCTACTAAAACTTTGTAACAATAATAAAACTTCTACTAAAATCTTAACTGTAAGAAAATGACATATCAGGCATGTCCTTCAAAAACTTAACTGACTAGTTTAGGACATGAAGAACATGAATATCCTCCTAAGGGTACAATGGACTAATACAAAACTGAAAAAATCCCGATTTTGTAGAGTTGTGCAGAATAAATTTGCTTTATCCACTATTTTCAATCAAAATTCATGACCCTGTGTATTAATATGTGCCTTTCTTCCCACAAGAGAGAAAAGATTAAAATTTAGGAAAATTTAGATCTTCCTTTAAAACATTTGTATTTAAAGGAGTGTAATTACAAAATTACAGAAACAAAGCACTGAAGTAATAAAATTATTAGTAATTACTCTTAATCTAAACAGAGCAGAGCACTAACCATTTATCATAACACCTTATCTCTCATCAAATGCATACAGTATATTTTAAACAGTAATCAAAAAGGTGCACTACAAAATACTCATCTGAAAAAGATACAGGGATAATTCATACATGGATATCCCAAATAAAGATAAGCATAAATATGTATTTTGCTATAAATAATTATTATAGATTTATTAGATCTGTATTTTATCTGGATTTTACAAATTAAAGTTGGAATTCACAGATTTAACATACATATTTGCAGTTACCTCACATTTTCATTTGGTGCCTATGATATAAATTACATTTAATAAATTCTGTACTCCATATTATGTGATATCTGCATATAAAATTAGCACACTGTATGTAGAAATACTTTAAAAGCACTCAAGAAATCATATAAGGGCATACATGAAAATCACTGAATCTGGCTGAAGGTTGAACATCAGAACAAGAATACTGCACAGTGGGAAAAAAATACTGCATTTGTGTAAAATTAATTATTAATTTTTCATTCAGTATTTACTTGTTAAATATTTGAATCTTGCCTTTATGCCTTTTCTGTTTTCTAATGGGTATCTAATACTGTTTTCTAATGGATATCTAATTTATGTTCTTTGTATTATAATTAAAATCTTGTATTGTTTTCCTGGGGAAAGCTGCTTTTTCCCTGGTACATAAAATTTGTTTCGGCCTAAGTCTCTGGTTTGGCTTCAATCCCAGAATATCTGGATTTCTAAAATGAAATTCAAAACATTTCATATGGTTATCACGACTAAAAAGCTTCAATCTTCACAGTGGATCCTGCAGTGCATTAATCCCTGTTACAGTACCATTTATTTCATTGTAGCTACATTTTTATTTTAATATATGTGCTATGTTTGGTCTCAGTACCAAATATGAAAAAGGGATATTTAGAATGAAGCTCTGTATTGACATAAGTTTCATTATTTCAGAGCTGGTCCCAGAGAGTAACAACATCACAAATGATCATATATTACATGTGGGTTTGAAACTGAAAAAAATGTTTCAAGTAAGTTAAATAATTTCCCTGTAGGGACAGGGTGTACAAATACATGTTTTTCATCACTCTTAATGAGTGCAGTATTATAGGTGCCCTTTAATAAAGCTGTTTGCTATGGTAAAGCACATTCTAACCATACACCTGCCTGGGCTCTCATAGGCCTTATAAGGTACCAAGAGGCAAAGAAAAGTCTGTAGACTTTTCAAAGATTAAACAAATAGAGGAATTGGCATTTATTCTTCATTTTTTCCTGCTTGAACTACTGACAATTGAGATGCTTTGATCAAACTTTCCATCACTATTTACCTTCAGAGACTAACTAGCTGGAGCACTTCAGCTCCAAAAGCTTCAGAAAATTGCAAAAAGCACCAAATAGAGACTTTAATGTTGCATAATGGTTTTCATTCTGTGAGAGAAATTACAGATGGCCCATCAGAGATCTCTTTGTCAATTACTTCTGGAAACCACTCTCTTTCCTACATATCAGAACTAAGTATAGCATAGAGTTTGACTTTGGACTGCTTCTATTACAGATCATATATTTCCTTCATTGATCATCCAGTTTCATGGCTGTTGTTCAAATAAATTAGTTATTCAAGCAGTTCTTTTACAATAAATATACCAATTTTATTCTAATGCAAGCATCTTTTGAGGCAGAAACACGAGACCAGTCCTAACATCATTCTGTTTGGGTGAATCTGTTGGAATCACTAGAGCAAGTTCTCCAACTCTTTGTTGTATAGCTGCTGAGTATCTCTTGACCAGCAGTCTGATTCCTGACTAAAACTACAAGTAAGGCTTTGTATGTCTTTTCTAACAGAACAGTATCTGTAAACTGTCTGAGATGAGAGTCAGGGTCAGGAAGAACGACAGCACACATTTAAAAAATAGAACAGCTCTCAGCACATCAAAGCACAGAGATTTGTCTCAGAAGGCTGTTGGCAATTTGTAAAATGTCAGGTTATTTCAGGTGCCTCACTGAAATGTGCAGCTAGGTTGACAAGTGAATGCAGGTAAGATATGGAGAAAAAAAATGTTTAGGAGGGAACAGTCTGGGAAAAAAAAAAAAAGAAGGGGGGGAAAAAAGGTTATTTAGTATCTAGATTGATGCAAACACAAAATCAGGATGCCTTGTGCCAAGGAGGAGAGGAAAGGAAACCAGGAAAACACATAGCAACACAAGTTATTTTAATCAGTAAAGGTATTCCTAAATATTTTTTCTTTTCTTTCTTTTTTCATTTTTGCTGTATAAAAAGATGTTGATTTTAATACCCTGCTCTAAACACTGCCTGTTGCCAAGTATATTGATTATGTTAGGTTAGATTTATTGTAGGCCCCATGGCAAATGTGAGAAACATAGAAGCATGACATGTTTTGGTAAATGGATATATTATGGTGAGAAAAGTAGTCAAATGATCTGGAGAACACCATTTGAATGCAGCACATGGGAGATTGCAGCTATGAGGAGTTGTATTGCAGACCTCTAATAGTTAAGACACAAAGTTTCTGTCTGGAGCAAGAAGTGGAAAGTTAAGTCTTGATTTCTAACAAACAGCACATAAAGATAGTCATACTTTAATCCCGTCTCTCAACCAAGCACCACACAGCCCCTTCCTCCCTTTTCCACTAGCAGGATCTGTGACAGAATCAGAAGGGTAAGTTAGAAAAGATAGGTTGAGATATGGACTGTTCAGTAGAAAATGCAAAAGCTGTGCCTGCAAGCAAAGCAAAATAAGGAATTTATTCTCGGCTTCCCATAGGCAGGCAGGTGTTCAGCCATCCCCAGGAGAGCTGGACTCCATCACAAGTCCTAGTTACCCAGGAAGGCAAACAGTGTAATTCCAAATGCCCCCTCTTCTTCGTTTTTCCTCCCAATTTATTTACTGGGCATGATGTCACATGGTCTGGAATATTTCTTTGGTCAGTTTGGGTCACTGTCTGGCTGCGTCTCATCTCAGCCTCTCGAGAAGCCCCAGTCCCTTCATCAGAATAAAAAGTTAAGGGAAATTTCTTTGTGGTTGAACTTTGCTTTACATCTTCATTCCAAGTATGCCACTAGGATTTGTCTTTCATAAATGTAATGCTAACCACAGCCACAAACTGACCCTTATATGAAGATGCTGTGTCATAGCCAAGAAAATAAAGTCCATTCACAGGCCAAACTTTCCTTTGCCTGTCCATTTGCAGTCCCACTTCACTAGGCCCCTATGTTTTGTCACTTTCTTATCTGTGAGTCTATCTGTGAGTAGTCAGAGCCTTAAACCATAACAACTCTCAGCTGAGCAAGCCCTCAAGTAAGAATTTTGAAGCTGAGCAAGCTTTCAACTTTCTCCTTTCCTCTCAAACATGGCAGCTTCAACAGTGTATCTGTGTGTGCACAAACTCACTGTTTCAGTGCCTGTTCATGCCAAGAGCTCTCTTATGGTAAGTGTACTCCCCAGGAAGGAACCACATTAAAGAGGACATTGAGGTCCTGGTCTGTGGCAAGTGATGGGCGAGAAGGCTAGTGAAAGGACTAGAAAACGTGTCATATGAGGAACAGCTGAGCTGGGTGTGTTTAGTCTCAAGGAGAGGAGGCTCAGGGGACACCTTATCGCTGTCACAGCTCCCTGAAAGGTGCCAGGGGGGAGCTGATCTCTCCTACACTGCCTGCAGGACTGCATGAAATGGCTTTAATGTGAGGCAGGGAACATCCAAATTACACTTTTTTTTTTTTTTTTTTTTTTCTCCATTATTAGGGTGATCAAGCATTGCAATAGATTGCCTAAGGAGGTAATCAAGTTACCTTGAGATGTCCTTGAGGTGTTTGGATCTGGTGCTGGGTGATAGTTTACAAGTTTAGGGGTTACAGCAGTAGTGCTGGGTGGACTGTTGATGATGGATGGACGGCACGATCTTAAAGGTCTCTTCCAACATTGATGATTCTATGATTCTACGATTTTGCTTCAGTCATCCTTCAGGGAGCAAGCATTTCAACATGTTCACGACCCCACATTAATCCTAGCATGCCTATAATCCCTGTTGGCCAAATCCTAATATTTNTGGCGGTGGGCCCGGGCGCCTCTCTCGGCACGGGGGCTGCGGGCTGGCCGGCTTGCGTGCTTACCCGCACGGTTCACTCGCGGCTCTGTGGGAAACGCGTGCTTGTTTGGAAACAGCGCCCACGGGGACAAGGGTACTTGAACTGTAAGTTATGAAATTTGTTTAGGGGAGCCTGGCAATCCCTGGCGATAACAAGTGCAGAAAGTCACGGTAAAGGTCGCTGTCGCTGATGTGAGGCAGCGGTGTTGCTGCATTGTTTTGGGTTGGGGAAGGTAACGCCTCCATTGTTTGTTTTCTTGGTGTTCGCAGCGTCAAAGGCTAAATCGGACGCGTGTTTCTTCTGTGCCTAGCGCTTGAATTCTCATTCATGGTTCTATTACTAGCTAATTGTATCCATAAATTGCTTACAATGTATACGGTGTGCTATGGAGAGTCCCTGTTCTGCTCAGAGGGGAATGAGGTCTGTTAACAGTTGTTCTGTTTACTAGAAATGGAAAAGTTTAGACAGCACATAACTACTCATTCAGCCTGAGTGTCAAGTGACTTGCTTGTTAAGTAACACGGTGTCATTTCTACGGCAGAACTGAAAGTGAACATCCAAGCAGTGACTTCCTTTAATACGTAATGCTTCCCCTGCCCACCCCATCAAATGGGAGAAAAAAGGAAGCACTATAATAGCTTTCTCTTGGAGCTAGTGCAGCAATGTCCATGTATCCATGTATTTACTGTTCACTAGTGTTGTCATCACAGGAAGTAAAGAGCAAAGCCAAACCAAACCACATAAACTCCTCTTTATTGCTTTTCCTTTGCTCTGTGCTAATGCTGCCTGTATTGACAGTCAGGAGCTATCTGGTTAGTTGTACAGGATCAATTTTGAGTTTAAAAGATGGTAAACCTCTATTTTTCTATGACAGTCTGTTCAGTACAATAACACTACATATGTATGATATTCGCAAAGCATGATTAGATTAATTGCAATTAGTGTCATCATTTGACTGCTTTTTTACATGTCGTGAAAAAATACCAACTTCATGACATAATGTGTAGTTCATGATTATCTGCACCTTTATGCTCTTAAGATGTGCTCAAGGGCTTTTTCCCATATATTGTGAACCTCATTGAGGAATGTTTCGCATATAAACCAAATTCCACTGTACTTTTCCCTGAGATGAAAACTGTTGTATCTTGTGACATGTTATTTTTGAAAAAATTACCCTTGAAATGGAGGGGATCATATAAAAATTCACTTCTATAAAAATAAATAAAGTAAGCAGTAGTTATGAAACTTCAAAGTACGCAATATTTTTATTTAGTGTCTTGTACTGAAAGTAAATCCTGTGATCACCATTCTCCTAAGCAATTCCTGGAAGTATATTCAAGCTTACTTGAATTTTTAAACCAAGAGTTTAAAAGGTAACTAGTATTTTTTTTGCCTGATTTAATTTCTTTGTTTTTTCTTTTGTTTTTTCTTTTTTTTTAGATTAAAGGATACATGTTGACTTCAAGTAGAAAGAAGCATGTTCCCAAATTCTTCCAACTTGGGTCGTCCACCCTTCCCTCCAAAGTACCAACAGCCGAGTACTTTCTTCACTAAACTTCCTCTAAATATACCTCCTACTCTTCTTTCTCACCAGCAAATTATCGTTCCTCCTTTTCATTTTCGCAGTGCAGTGTAAGTACAGTAAAATTTGGTAGTAGGGGTCGGATCTGAAGGAAATATTGCTGTTTATGGAGGATGGTTTTCACTGTTTTTAACACTAAGCTGCACTGAACTTCACAAAACATGAAGATATACATATTAAAAAGAGCTATACAATTTTTCTTATGGACCTGCAAATCTTAATGCTATTAAGTTAATAATGCAGTTGCACTGATTAGAGTTGTTAATCCACAGTTGAGTTTTAAAGATCTTCAGTCATATTTGTTTATTGGGGAGAACAGGGAGGAAATGAGAAGGGAAAGAAACATTTATTCTTTGGTCTATATTTGAAGACACTGTAGTGTTCTTTATGCTTTTGAATTTAACAGTTCCTTAAGTTAATTTGTTTGCTAGCCCCTTCTTACACATACGTGATCAAGAATGAGCATTTTCTGTTTTTAGTGAAATACATATTATAAACTGAAATATATCTTCACGTTGAATAGAAAAGAAAGATTTATGCCTTCTAAGAAAAAAAAAAGACAGGACTTGTGGAGTTTAATATTCAGTTAACGACAACTACTAGCCTATAAGAAGCATCTTGGTTATCTTATGAGTAATAGTTATGGACTGTAGTCTTTCTAGAGCTGTTTTGAACGGGAACGTTGAAGCTACTCCAGCTGTTACTCCACTTGTTACACTGCAGCCAATGGCTTATGGAAGTATCAGTCCAGTGTCCAGATCGGATGCCTTGACACCATTTCAAGGAAGAAAGTAAGTTCTTTGTGTGTGTGACTAATTCTGGTTGTATGTGTGACTAATTCTGGTGCCTATTGTGAACTGTGTCTGATACCAGTTTTTTATGCGATTTGGGTTATGGTAGAAATTGCAATACTGAATACTTTTTCTCTTTTTGATGGAAACAGGCCATGTATTGGCTCTTTACAGCGTTATACCTGTTTGAGAATCTTAGAAGTACTCTTCCAGCAGCTGTTGCATTGCAGAAGTGATCTATGCTTCTTTAAGTGTTACTATTATAATACTGCAGTGGATTGTAGTCTGTGTGGGCTTGACTTTAAGCTGGTTTGTTGTTCTGAATGTTCTTTCCTGTTCATTTGTCAATTTGCTGTTAATTTGTCAAGTTCAGAATAAGAGTGCACCTTCAAGGTTTTATGGAAATTGTCATTTTTCCTGAAGACACATTAGGTGTTTTTCCCTAATTGTCTTAACTATGTGATGTATTATTTTTCAAATATAAGGTGCTAAATTCAAGCATGTGTAAGTTCTTTTTTTAATGGAGGATTTTATGGAAACCTAGTTTTTGTAGGTTTTTTAAAATTGATTTTACATTACTACCTTTGTTATTTTAGTTGCCACAGAAAGGGAAATTTTGCATAAATGTAAGGTTTAAGTTTCTTTTAATGCTTTAAAAAAAACCCAGTTCTCTTTGTTAGTTCAGATATACTAGCTGATACAGGTTATAATTGTGGGAATCAGCTGATTGGAAGGAGGTTCTGCATAGTCTGTCTTCAGTATTATCTTCTGTATGCAATTTTTTTTACCAAATCTAACATGAAAAAATAAGCACAATCAAATATATGCTATTAAGTTATAGCTGAGTGTGTACTTTTCCCATGAACTAAGGAAGTTCCTGGTTTCATGCTGCATGCATCTTTTCTTCTTTGAGCAGGCTGTTCTGTGAAAAACTATGCTACATTGTGAGATTTGCAGTCAGCTTAAACAAATTTGTCATTTGGTTTTCAGTTGGTTAAGTGCAGACACAGGCCTTAAAGAATTGCATCAATCCAATTCTAGTGTAGCCTCATTTCTGCAATTTTATGTTCTCTTTTCCCATACTGGGTTTGTTTCACATAATACCTAGGATGGGCATGCCTGTTCTGTTTCATACTTGGGTTTAGTGAAGTAGTTATGTCATTAAGTGTTAATATTTGAACTTTTTAGAAACTGTCTTGTAATCATGAGTTGGAGCTTGTGAACTAGAGGACTTACACAGTGCCTCTCTCTAGGAGACAGAGTCAGCAGAGAGTTCCAGATGATGCCAAGCGGCAGCGGATTCATTCACACAATTCTGACCCACCTGTAGTTAACCAAGCAGTGCCTTTACCAGAAGAACGCAGATGCTCCTTCCCAGCATCAGTTTCAGTGCAGTCTCCAGTGTTGCATGTGCATGGCTCTCCAGCCTTAGGTGGATGTGTCCCTCCTTTGCAAGATACTTTGTTTCCAGACTCTACAGAAACCAGGCTCCCTGTTGCCAATGACAAGGTAATGGCTTTCTGTGCCTGTGCTTTACTTCTGTGTTCCAAGTAGGCAGAATCCAGAGATGCTGTGGGAGACCACAAACATTTCTGCCAGGGTTTTTGACAGTATCATGGGATATCTGTTGGTAAGCTGCCATTAGAAGAAGTATCAATAATGTAGCTGCTGCTGTGGTTCTACATCACCTCCTTGTCAGTTCTTGGGTTTGAAGCATATGGGGGCGGGGGAAGTCAGGGTATTGTTTCAGTGTGTTGTTAATTTACATCCTAATGTCAGAAAACCTACAAGTCTGCTCTAGGAAGTAAAATTTGGAGAAATAGTCCATTTCTCACATGATATGAGTTGGGGAGAATTCTGACTAAAAAACTCCGCTGTAGTAATGTGGGAGAAGCCCATATTTGGCCTGTAAAGATGTTTGCCACATCTTTTCAAGAAAGCATAAAAGTTATTGTCATAGGTGTTCTGGAATATAAAAGAGAATGGAGTTAGAACTATTCTAAATTGTTTAGTTTAGAACTAAACTAAACACATGACAGAAGGGTTTTGGTTTCTTTAGTCTAAAGGTATACCTTTTGATTATAGAATGTAACAGTGCTGTGAAAACTGCACTTTGTAGGCAAACTGTTGACGTTAACACCAGCAGAAGATGTCTGTGATCATTCACTACTTAGTCCCTGAAATGCTGCATATACTGATGATGCAAAAAATATTTTCTCTGGTTTGACATTTTATAACATATGAACAAATTTCAAGTTAAAAACTTAGCAGAAATTTTTTTAGGAAACTATTAATTGTGAATTTAAGTGAAGTAAAACTCTAGAAAATAGAGTAGGTCCTGTGAAATGGTGCTGTGTTTTGCATTAAAAACCCCCAGCCTTCTATGTTGCATGTAATTGCATGTCTGACAGGAAAGAATATTCACTTTGATGTATCTTTACTTTTTGTATGTGTGTGTCCAGTTAAGTCAACAAGTTTTGGAGTTGTTTCAAGCATGTCGGCAGCAGGCCTCTGATTTGGACAGAAAAGAGCTCTGCAGAACAGAACTCCAGAGGGAAATTCAGCTTATTTTTCCACGTATGTTTTGTATTTGATTACTTAATATCAGTTTGCACGTTCTTCATATTTGTGATTCTTCCTCCCTCTCAAACTGTAGTATATCACATCATGTAATTTTTTGTTACATGCTCTGTTCTATTACAGAGAGCAGACTTTTTTTGGTTGGGTCCTCACTGAATGGATTTGGTACCCGTACTAGTGATGGTGATTTGTGCCTGGTGATTAAAGAAGAACCAGTAAGTAATTTCAAACATACATAGTTAAAACAAAGTCTGGTTTTATGTGTGTGCTGTTAAAGGCTGGAAATGAAATTACTAAAAAAAAGTCTCAAATCTTTTTGATTTAGTAGCATAGTTTTGCACTCATAAGGGCTACAAACTGAGCTCAGTAATGTGCAGATAAGAGTTCAACCCTATCAGCCTAACAAAACTTTTTTTTAAAGCTTTACCTTCAATTCATAAGTGAAAAAATACAGCAAAAAGGAAGCAGATGCCTAGAATGAGGAAGGAAACTGTTTAGAGAACTCCTTTAGATGCAGAAACAACTTCTAATAAGTAAAATTTCATATTATTTAGATTCATAGTTACCAATTTTAGTGATTAGGCACAAAACATATTTAGTATTTTAAATATTTTAGTGAGAAAATATGTTATGGGTTGAAATTAGGTAAAGAGAAAGGATACTTAAAGAAATTTAAATAGACCATAATCTTGAAAGAATTGAAGCATTATTTAAAGGGGAAAAGAGGACATTTTTGTGTAAGTGGGTCTAGGTTTTCATCTAGGTCTGTGATTTTTGAATATCTGATAATCACTTTGCATTTTGGGTATGGGGGTTTTTTACATTTACTATGATAAATGTGTATGTAGGCTATAGAATGTGTTGGGGTACATGCTCATGTATTACTCCAAGAAGTAATTTCATTTTAAAAGCAAAGCATGCTTACTTTGAACATTTAAATGAGAGATATCAACTTTTTTCATTAATTTTAATACCACATTTCAGGTGAATCAGAAGACTGAAGCAAGACGTGTACTCAGCTTGGTCCAAAAACTCTTCAGTACTAAACTTTGTAAGTTACTGTCTAAAGTGAGGTGGGAAGATTATTGCAGTTCTGGAAGATGTGTTGATGCTCAATTGCAGCTAATATATGTAACTGCTTCTTGTCTGGGTTCTAATGACAATACTCTTTGAACAAAAATTATTATAAATATTTAGTAATGTTACTTGATGCTGATGTATGGTAATTAGAAAAACAACATTTTTCTTGAAAACTAGCAGACTTCAATAATGGATAATATCTCAGATGACTTTTGAGTTGTGGAACACAATGAGAAGGGAGATTTCTGTTTGGGATACTTCTGTTAGTGAACCCTTGCAAATATCTTAGACTGCAGTGTCTTCCTGGGAAAAATACTATTAAGAATTTGTAAAATAAGATGTCACTCATAGTAGACTGTGTAGAATTGTTTTTTTTTTCCTTTTGAGAAGTATTAACTTAGGTGCCCAATGAAGAAAGTAATAAACGTCGACAATACCAGCACATATGGATAAAACATGTCAATTTGTAGTTTCTATAGCTTATTGTTTAGACTCCCTTCAGATTAAGAATTCACATGGGCAGTTCATGACTTAAATGTTAAAGCTTTCTACTTCAAAGAGGCTTTTGTATCATCCTTTGAATTATAAAGTACCCTTAATAAAATAATAGCACATTCACATTATATCAATGACTTTAACACCCTGCTTTCCCAGACTTGTGATAGATTCTTTGATGCTACTTATAGTGATGTTCTGAACACTCCTGCAGTGCTAAAAGGAACAAACCACAAATTTAAGTGCAGACTTCAAAATGTCTTCATTGGCAAGCATGCATGCAAAGATTTTAACAGCTCATGTGGAAGAAAGAATTGATACATTTATTGCTGAGTAGCCATCTGATATTTAATGCTTATTTCTCCTGATTATTGACATTTGCATAAGTCTGAAAGTTAATTTGGGTTTTTCTGTGGTGCAGCTCTCTCCTGTGTTCTCTGACAGCACAGTGATAAAATAGGGGTGTTTCAGGGATCAAGACGCTTCTAAATGAGCTTTTTCAAGAGCTTTTGTTCTGTGACAAAGTGTTAGACAAAATCAAGTTTGTTTACCAGTATCAGAAAGGTATGATGGTCACGTGACTCCCAAAAGTATTTGTGCCTTTGCCCATTTTTGGTGCTTTTGTAATTCTCTGATACCTTACAAGTGTATTTGGTCAGTTTGATTTAATCAAAATATTCTATGGAAGATAAGGCAGGACAGAGTACTGCTGTGATTACTGTTCCTGTCAGGTGCTCTTAGTTGTGGTATGCAGACCTCTTCTGTCACCTCTTCAAAATGATAACATCACTGTGGCATTAATTCCTATATCTAGCAATCTGTCCTGGGTCTGTGTATGGGTGTTTTGTGAATAGAACTAATAGACAAAAGGTGGCTGAAAATGTTCAAACCCAAGAGGCTTTGGCACATGGGTCTTTCCACTTAGATTTAGCTAATTTACAAACTGTAACTGAACTATGCCTCAGTTTAGTACTTCTGGAACAAGAGGTGTCCTCATTTCAGGTGAGATAGTTAATTTTCTTCATAGTACCTGTCACAGTGCTGTGGTTTGGATTTAATATGAGAATAATGTTGGTAATACACTGAAGTTTCAGTTGTTGCTCAGTATTGTTTACTGTAAATGAAGGACAGCTCGTCTAGCTAAAATGTATAAAGCTGCTTCTCAAGTTTTGTGCTACCCTGTTAGCATGTATAATACTATTCTATATTTTTAATATTTTTAATATTAGTTAACTATTTCTTTCTTCTGTGGAAGAGAGACTGCAGCATGTTCTCAACAAGTGTGTGAGCAGTCATGAAACTTGCTTCACATGAGAAAATGGAAATAAACATAGTTTGGGCCAAATATGAAAGCTACAAAGTGTGTGCTAAGATGTCAGAGAAACAACAAGAGGGAGATAATATAAGATGCTATGTAAAATAAGTTCTTTCTCTGGTTTTGTGAAAGAGTTAAAGAACAAAAAGAAATAAGGGCATTTGTGGCATAAAGTTTTAGAACATTTTTAATTTTTTCCCAATCGCTTTGGTTCAGAAGCTTGGAGAAGTTTTTTCTATCTGTGCCTCTCACAACATCTCCCTCTTTGTTCTTGCACTCTGCAGTGTTCCTGTGCATTCCAATTTAAGGATAGTAAGAGTGTGATTCTGTGCTTATTATGCCCTAATTCTGCAGTGGATAATTGGGGAAGCATTCCAAGTGCAAATTAGATCAGTCCCTTTCACAATTTGCCTTCAGAACTTTAAGCATCCTATCATTTATCCTTCATAGAGAGTTGAATGTGATTGTTAGATTAGGAGTTTTGGGAAGTGAATTCAAAGTTTTTATAAGCTCTACCTTATTTCAGTTTCAGGTTTGTAAAAGGTAACAAGTGCGAGCAAGGAATTCTGGTCCATCAGATTCGAAGTTTTATAGCATAAGCTTTTCTGTGTTGTAATTCTGCACCTAGAATACCAACTGAAATGAAAATGTGTTCTGTTTTTGAATAGTCTGATCACAGAGAAAAGTGGAAAATAGCTCCTGGTATTTTATTCATTGTTTTTGTGGGGCATGTTAGTCTTAAAGGTATGTGTTGTGTTTCTCCTAGAGAAGAGAAATGTAGAGATAGCAAATATATAATCCATGTCAAAGACTGGCTGATCACGTGTAACTTCATGGCGTATTTATTCAGATACCTGGAAATGTATTTTTTTACAAGGTTGGCTGACATTCCCAGAACTGTGTGCTGAAGTCAACGTCTTTAGAAATGTGAAGGATTAGTTTGGAGTGATAACTGAAGAGGTTGTATCTAAACCACTGAGAGTAAATGTCAGACTGATTCCTCACTTCAGATTCATCGTTGTGGGATTCATTTAAAAAACACTTTATAGTGTTAGGTTGACAGGTGTTTACAGTCTGCGTAAATAACAAAGAGCTCATTTTCCCTTAGATTTACAAAGAGGTACAGTAGCACTGAGACCAGGGTATAAGAGTGGAATCTGCCCAATGGTAGTCTAGTGGAAAGTGTGTAAAAGCTGCGACAAGCAAAGGAATTTGAACTCAACTGAATGACTTTGAAGGGCTGTGCAGATTGAGTGAATTCCAAATAATCAGCAGTTTCATCCTGTAGTGGGTTGTACCTGCCTGCATTCTTCATGAATGTGGATTCAGACTTCTGTGTTGACCAGTTTCTCCCCCTATAGTAAAATCAATGAGAGCAGGCTACATGCCCTGAATGTCAAGGATCTTTTTGTCATATACCATGTTTTAGATTAATATTCTGTACAATGGCTTAATCTTCGATTTTGTAAAAGAAGAGAGGGAATTAAGTTCTACAGTCCTCCTTAAAGCAATGATATTCTTTTCTGCCAAGCTGAAGTGGTGTTCATGACCTTTCCATAGATGTGCCCAAAACTGTGGAGCAGCTGTATAGATTTCTTTTCACAAGTTTTGGTGTAGTCTCTCTCGTCATAGCTTTCATGATCACATAGCCAGTTTACTAAGGCACTTACTCAACCTGTATGTATTTCAGAATTCTACATCCTGTATTTGTAACTGTTTCTTCCCCTGTATGAATATACAAAGTTCAATATAGATTCTGCTAAAATCTAGCATCATTGGTCTGAGCCAGGAAAGAGGATACCAGCAGAAAGTTACTGCCTTTTAACTTCCTCTTATCTCATCTATCTTCCTACTTGCTTTTGGGATTATGTTTTGGGCTGTATCTTTTTTTCTTAGCCAGCTAATCTGATACAAGCACCCGCCAAGTGTATGGAGGCATTTGTAGACAAGGGTGTGTTTGGAAGTGGATTGCCACTAGAATGAATTCAGTTAACTTCTGAAGAGCATTGGGAGGGGTTATAGTGAGGAAAGTTGAATTGCTGTGGCATACAGATAGATGTCCACTGTTGCCTACCATGTATTAGTGCGTTTGGAATCTTTGCCTTAAATTTGATAGTGAAAGGAGAGGAGGCAGAGAGCTTTGCATGCTTTAGACTCACTTTAAAATTGTTCTGGGATGCTGGAGGAGAGATGCCTGGATGTGTCTGAAGGTGCAGCTAGAAGGAGGGGATGCTTGTGTTAATTAGCAGACAGTGAATATGAATTGAAATTGTTCATTTAAGATTCTTCCATTAACATCAGTAAATTAATAATATTATCTTTTATTCTTTTATTTTATTTTATTCACAGACAGAGTGCCAGTCTGTGTGTTGCTTAGGCTTGTGCAATGCATTAAAATCCAGATAAAAGATTGCCTCAGGTCAAGTATGTCTGAACATGCGTATCCACCAAACAGTCTCAGAAAGTCTCAAAAAAAAAAGTTTGTTTTAATTGAGTATTGCACAGCAATGTTCCACCAAATCTGAATTTGTCATCCAAAAGCAGTGGGGATGATGCTTAATGAAGGTGGGAATTCAGCTGATAGAAGTACCTTGATGCTTTTTGTGGAGGGAAAGAAAAAATCAGATTTTATTCAAGGTTATTTTTAATCTGTATTACTTGTACTGTGCATGCTTATTTATGCTAATCTGAGGTTAATTTATGGAGACAATGGGAAAATGTATAATGTTGGATATGGACAAATTCAAGTGGTCATAGATTTGGCAACAGAAGTAATTACTAAAATCATGCCTTTTGTCCAAATTCATATCATGTAACCCACAGGCTCTACTTTTCTTTCTTTTCTGTTACTTTCTTGGGCACAGTATTCATTCAGGATTGTGGGAAACTACTGAATATAGGCTGAGATATCATGAAGTCTAGGGAAATCACAACAACATGGCTGATGCAACAGTTTTGGGGAGCTTAGTGTGGAGGGTGCATTTGGTGGCTTTGTGCGAGTGGCTGAGCTTAGTATATGTGAGTTTGGATGGTCTGGCATTGAGCCTGTGTGTTTATACCATGTAGGTTATCATCTGATAATCATCATCAACGTGGATTTATTGCATGTCCTATCACTGTTAAAGCAAAAGACAGATAAAGCTTATCCCAACTTTGATAGAAAGCATTGTCCTGTTTTCAGTAGCATTTCCTGATACTTTATCATTCAAATGAACAGTTTCCAAAACAAGTTTTAAGCCTGTCATTAGCCCTTCCTGGTCAGATATGTCCTTGCTCCTTTGTTTTTGTACCTTAATTACAACTATTCAGGTTTGTATTACAAGTACTGTTCCTTGAAATCATTGTAGTACTGCATTCCTTACATTCATATTTCCCTCGTAAAGTCTTCTACTCTATATTCTATGTACTTCTCTAATATTTAGTGTGAGGGGTGTTTCACCTGCTTTCCTAGGTTGGTTTTTTGCTATAGTTCCTAAAGGTTACCTAGTTTAGCACAACCCTGCTAAATATAACCCGCTATTAAATCAGTCAATAAGATTCTATTACAGGATCTTAATTATTAAGATCTGCATCTCACATGAAACTTAATTGCATACTTTTCTCCCTTTCAGCAAGCTACATTGAGCGACCTCAGCTGATCAGAGCAAAAGTGCCAATAGTGAGATTCAGGGATAAAGTGAGGCAAGTATTCTGTTCAACTCACCTTTTTGACTTTGACATGGGAAAGTATTCTATATGCATGCTGCCCTTAGAGTAGTCTTAGTAAATGTGTGTTTATCTGTGTAGTGCTGTATTTGTGTGGCAAATTTGTAGAGCTAGCATGCAGTGGTAGTCAAGCTTACTGCCTTGATGGTCTGAAGCCCTCTTGCTGTTGAGATGCCATTTGGTTCCTGTGATGTGAATTAGAAGCAGTACATCACATATTTCCCTAGGTTATTTGTACATTGTGGACTCCAAGTTAACAAATGATTTGACAGCAAAACAGTGGTAGGAGGAAAACTTGTGAAATACAATTTTGCTTGTTGTGTAGACATAGCTATTGAGCTATACAAACAACACTGAAACAGATTGGTTTGTGGTGATATTTTCTTATATTCATTGTATATTCATTATGAAGACACGAGAATAATTTAGCGGGACATACTAGGACAGATAATGATGTGTTTCTTATTGTGTGTGATAAAAGTATCTGACAGGAAAAAGTC
Source organism: Cisticola juncidis (assembly GCA_013400215.1). Classification (NCBI taxonomy): domain Eukaryota; kingdom Metazoa; phylum Chordata; class Aves; order Passeriformes; family Cisticolidae; genus Cisticola; species Cisticola juncidis. The sequence continues at coordinate 290,008 of VXBR01009946.1, read as the reverse complement.
ATGCAAACACTGAAATATGATGACAGACTGACTAATGTTCATATCTTGGTGTGTTCATTGGCTTAGTTTTGTAACACTGAAATGTATCAGTTTCCTGTAGTAACATAGTTTCATCCTGCTTTGTAAATTGGACTTTGAACGACCTTAATGTAGCTGTGTTAACCTGTCAATATGGTTCGTTCTAAAATTTTGCAAGACTGTCTCTGTCTTTTAAAAAACAAATAAGTGTACTTTTCTGGTCTCTCTCTATGAAAGCATATCACAACATGTTTTTATCATGATGTACCTTTATCTTGGCTAGGTTCCTGCCCTGATAAAACATCTGTCATGTTTGCAATTTGAATTGAAACATCATTTTAACCTTTTGTTTCATCTGAGATTATACACACTTGTTCAGGGTATTGCTTTACGCCTTTTACTTCATTTATACCCAATCCTATATTTACTTGAGTATAATTGCCTACCTTCTTTTAAAAAAATTAATGGTTTTTACTTTCTCTTCTAATGATACAGAAGGCTTCTTCCATGCTTCCTGGAAGTATGGTACTTGTCAAGCTAAAATTTGAGTTATTTGGATTAGCTACATATAGCAATGCTAGTCTTTTCATATATAAATGAAATGATAAATTCCTAGTGCAAATATTGAATGAATTATGGGATTATAGCAAGAATATATATTTTTCCCAATTTAAAATGAGAAAATAAACTTTAAAAAGAAATGTTTAGTGTGGAACTGGATGAAAGTGATTGTGTGAGAAGATTGAAGTATTTTTGTAAGCACTTATAGTCTGTAGTAACAGTCACTTTCAAAAAATAAGTCATGATCATTATATACCTTACAGAGAGGATTTAAAGAACTCCTTATTTCCCACTAAATCAAAGTATGATCTTCTAAGACTAGAAGCAGGACATTGTGGTTTTTGCACAATAAAAAATAGTACTGTTTACCATCTGGTTTTATGGTGGTTTTTTTGGGAGAGAGAAGTGGCAAGAATGTCATCATTTTGGGTTAGGATTTTTTTGGGATTGTATTTTGTTTTTGTTTTGTTATCTGTCTTTACAGTTATCTTTCTCTTATATAATCTGTCACCTCCCTCCATGTTTTGTCTTTTTATTTAAGCATTTGTCTCTTTCCAGTCTCTTACTGGCCTCTTTGTCTTTTGCAGGCTCAGATATACAAAAAATTCATACTCATACATTTTTTCACAGAGGTCTTGATAAATGGATTGGATATCCTGTATCGAGGGCACTAATCCTATCATTGCCAAATTTGGAAACTAAACATTACAAGCTTCCTGTGAAAGCTATTTTTTTGATGTCCAGATGCTGGGAGAAGGTGGTTGAATTGAATGGGTGATATCTCAGTATCTGGAGATGCACATTCTAATGTGTATATTTCAATAAATGAAAAAAATATATATTTCATATATAACTGAAAATAGCTGTTTCCCCTTTGATTCAGTGAATGAGAAAGATTCGGTTTGTATTTGTTCTCTTTTATAATCTTTATACTTGGGGGTTTATAGTGCTGTAAAAGTAAGAGAAAATCCACTGTACTTAAATACTTAACATCTTTGGTTCTTTGGTAGTCTTTCCCAGAAAATTATTCTAATGCTGGTTCTGCAAGCCTTTGATCAATTATCAAGATCTTTATCCTACAGAAGATACAAAAACTTCCTCTTTTGCTACTGTTGATGTGCAGATGACTGTGTTCCTCTCCTTTACTGCTTTTTAGTAGGACTTGAGTCCAAGCATTACAAAACCTATTTCACTTACCACCACTTCAACAGCTGTTAAACATGCACAGGAAACATACAATAGAATTTGTTGCAATCAGCATCTGGTAAATAGTCATTTTATCAATTTGGATTAATTGGAATTACACATGCAGTCTGACATTTTTTATTATATTTGCACATGGAGGTAATATTCTTGTGGGTGTTCACACTTATATTTACAACTGTGAAGTGGTAGTTGAAGCTTGTTCATTTCCTGTACTGTTATGGACTGTGTTCTTACAACATACAAAAGGTTATGCTTGATACTAACTCAGGTTTAAAATCATGCAATAGTTGTGATGCAAAGAATGTTTTGATGTAAAAAGTGCTGAAGAGATGTAAAAAACGTAAAATGTTCAAAATATGTAAAAAATGTCTTGTAGATCTGAAATTATTGTCTTTTACCAAATTTAATGAATTTTAGGTCTATGTTCCCCTGATATAGTTAAAAAAATCCAAGGAAGTATTTGGCTGAATGAAACTTGTGCATCTAAAATGGAAATAGCTGTATATCACACCTACTTCTTTGTCTAATAATAGGCTCTTCTTGTTGCCAGTTAATGTTGATATGGCTTATTAACCATGCATGCAATATCATATATTGAGTTCTGTGAGTAGTTAGGCTGTATATGCAGAAGGAAATTCAAGCTTGGGGGTAAGTTGTGTTGTAAGTAAAGCAGTCAGTGCTTGTTTGCCTTACTTAATTTTAAGAGAATGAAAAGTATCAAAACTGTTCTATTGCAAAACATACAGTGTTTATTCAGTATTGCTTTTATTCCAAAATGTACTGATTCTCTCTTACTGTCATGGCAGAAATGACTCTTACCTTCTGACCTCTTCCAGGTCTCTTTCTTGGTTCCTTGGCATAATCTCTAAACTAATGCTTCAAAGAATCCTTCCTGGTATCAAAAGTTATCTGTAGTAGATCATGTAGTGCAAGTGTAGTTGGGAGAAAGATTTGGTAAAAATTAAAAATGCTATCTTAAGTGGTCCAAAAGAGTAAATTTGTACCTACACATATAAAATATGGGCTTCATATAAAACAACAATTACATTTTTATAAAAAGGACTTCTATAAGTGACTCAGATGGTATAAACAAAACTACAGGAATCAGGGCATCATTTAAAATTCTGAAGAAAATTTCTAGGGCTTTATATTAAAATTGTATTTCTCCATAGCTGTCATAAAGTAAGTAGTAAATGTTCAGAAACTGAATACATATGAATACATAATGCTTGATTTTTTTCCTCCCTAATAGCAATGTGGATTTCGACTTGAATGTAAACAATGTGATAGGTATACGAAATACATTCCTTCTGAGAACCTATGCATTCAGTAAGTTTTTATTGTATTTTCTTATTTCTTTAAGCTTTGCTTTTAGAGTTTGTAGTTTGGTATTGATATGCTACAAAAATTTAATAGATTACTATATATATGTAATTACCTATTTAGCTATATTAAGTAGCTTTAAGGTAAGTTCTTGTTGCTCATTCTAAATACATGGAGAAAATAGCTAGGTATGTTTTTAATTGAATATTATAATATTCAGAAGATTTAAAAAAAGCTTCATATTAAGGTCCACATATCTACTACAGGGGCTACTTCAGGTATTTTGCAGATAATAACATCATGATAGTAATGGTTATCTAGTGCTGTAATCTCCAGCTTCTTTTATTTCCTTACAGCCAATGACAGTATGGATGGCTGATAGCCAGCTATGTCTGTATGCTGTTGCAGAGTCTTTCCTTGGACAGTCCAAAGTACTGCTTCAGTATTTATATTAATGCCAAATGAGAATTGGTTTGTGTCTGCTCAGGAGTTTGCATTTTAGGGAGAGATTGTGAAACAGCCTTGTGAAAGGAAAGTAATAACAACAGGTAAACTAAGGGTTTCTTTTCTTAGTGTTGCAATGTCATTTGGCAGATAAGTATGTAAAGGACTGTGCCTCAGCCTTTTTCTTCTAGGACATTTACATTTGTTCCTTTACTACCTTTTTCAGTTCTTGCATAAAGGAATTTCTTTCTATTTAGGGTAGGCAGTTACCAATAGAAGCTACCTTCATTAGTTAATTTTTACTAGTATTTCAGAGTTTGTGTTTCATATTAGATATTACTAGGAGCATCTACTGCTTGTCCTGGATCAGTTGGTTAACTGTGATTTCATAACACATTCAGGAATGTGTATGACTGGAAAAGGATTTGCATCCAAGTTTAAAAATATTGTGAAGTAATCATTGTCATTTATGACTGCAGAGTACTCACTTCACCAAGTCTAATGTTAGTATATTTGCTTGTAGCTTCTGTTGCAGATTATCCTTACTCTTTTCAGAAAATCATGGTAGGGCAGAAAAGTCTAGATGTGAAAAGAGTGGTGGAAGCAGTCCTAGTATCCCACTTCTCTTACAGCATGTTCTGCGGTGGTGCTCACTTCTATAAGGCCAGCAAAATTAACTTAAAGTTTCCTGGTGAAGGCTAAATAGTATTTTCTTAAGGTCAAGGAATGAGTTAGTAGTGAAGGGAGACTTATGATGAAAATATTATCTTGTCAATGTTCTGGACCTTCCTCAATAGTCAAACTGTATAATACAGCATACAGCTTGTCTGTGTTGTCTTCCTTGGACCAGAAAACTCAGGTGACATAGGGCATACAAAACTAAATGGAGGCTTTTATCAGTCTCTCTCCATACTTTTGTAAGTCATACAAGCAAGAGTGGATAGCCTTATATGTATTATCCTGGACACTTAAATATGTAGTTGAACGGCTTCAACCTGCATGGGGGAAAAATTATCAAATTACCTCTAAGGTGGAAGATGTATTAGTGTATTTTCCATTGGAACAGATTAGATGCTCAAGCAAACAAAGGGTTAACTATCTTAGTGAACATGACAAAAAAGCTAAAACTCAAAAAATTTCTGTGGATGCTCTTCTGTCTGTTTTGAAGTTAACTCTGCAGTGTTGGAGTATGAGTGTTCTAGAAAACATCGAGGATGATGAGGCTAGGTGACACAAAATGTCCACAGAAAGTTTAGGTAGATTAAGCAGAGGTAGAAGACAGAGTCTGTGCTGTTATGTTACCAGCATTTGTTGAAGGGGCCATGTCTATGATTAATCATCAATTTTTGCTAAATAGTTTTCAGTTAGAGGAAGCAGGACTTTTTAGCTTTGTGCAAATAACATTACTGAGCATTTTCTTGAGGGGCAGGCTTGTGTCAAAGTATCGAAGTTTACTGGCCATATTGCACACTAACTTTGTTAGATACTAATTGCAGGCACCAGCACACAGAATTTAATATCTCAAAATTAGGTCAACTAAAAAAAGATCTTTTCTACTGTGACACAATATAGCTGAGTTTAAAACTAGAACCTATTTGCATTTTTCTCTCATGAAAAGAATCTATTCCAATTAATGCATCTTCATGTGGTGTCTGTACAGTACTTTTATGGCATCTCACAATTAGTGCACTAAATTCTATTTTTCAGTTCAACCACTGTTGAACACTGTAAGGAATAAGGATAAGGAGTTTGGTTGTTTCCGAAAGGTCTCCCAGATCTAGCAGGACATTTATTCTGAGAAGAGTACCACCTAAATGGGCATGTGTGCTGAACCACTCTGAAAATGTTGTGAGAAAACCAGGCTTGATAGTTTTACAGGACAACAGAGAGCATCCCAGCTGGTGCAGTTGTAGGATGTGTTTTGTGCTCATGTCATGATAAGCAGAATACAAAACTTTGTGTATTGATGTCATGTTAGAAAAGATGCTCAAGAATGAATAAGCTTTTAAGGCCATTGTAAGGCACTTGAATGAATTAATGTTCTGCTCCTGCATACCTGCAAATAACAAAGTATGCTGCAGAGTCCCAGGAGTTTGTGGTGAGTGATGTCTACCTACAATAGATTAATACCTTAATTAGGAGGTTATCTATATTCACCAGAAATCAGAATATTATACCTGGAATATGTCTGTACTTATGTCTTTCGTCATGAAATGCATATGTGTTAATTAATAAAATGTATTAATTCAAAGAGATATCGTATCTAACATGTCATCTACATAAAAAGCTATTGAGGACAAGACAAATTTAAAATTTATGTTTGTATGCAGGGGTTACTGCTCTCATGTATCCATCTGATGTAAACTTAAAAATCAGCTGTGTCCTCCAGTTACAAGAATTCTCTTTCCTGCCTTCAAAATTTGTATAGCCTAAATAAAAAAAAATGATATATTGTCTGTCCTGGCAGCAAGTTATTTCAGGGAAAATTAGTATAGTGAACTGGAGAGACCTTAGAAGTAGAAAGAGATGCTTTGCAAATTTCCTGGTATACCTCTTGTAATGTGTCTGTGGATCTTACTACTCAAAAGGCTGTTTTCAAATGCAAATATTTTGTTTTGATTTTTTAGGATGGATAGTAATTGTAGAATGACTAAATGCTATCAAATGCCTGCAGAAAGTAACCTTAGAATACAAAACTACCATGTTGATCAAGTGAGAGCAAATGTTGATTAATTGCTGTCTACTTAAATGTACTTTTTTGAGATGTGTTTATTTTACTTGCAGTTGAGAACCGAGTTCGTCCATTAGTACTTGTTGTTAAGAAGTGGGCAAGTTTTCATGAGATAAATGATGCCAGTCGTGGTACTTTAAACAGCTATAGTCTTGTGTTGATGGTTTTGCACTATTTACAGAGTAAGTATTTTTTACATGTTGAAACTGTCCCATTTAAGTTAATAGTTGTGTAGTTTTCCTCTTTAATAAAGTAAAACAAGCAGTAGTCATCTTCTACACAGAAATATTTAAAAATAAAGTGTGTTTACTCCATTTCCTTAGTGTTGCATTTGCCTTTAACATGTGGATCTGTTCTTTGGAGCCAGAGTTACCAGTTTTAAAAAGGTTTGAAAAAAAAGTTCCTGCAGGATACTGCGTAGCTATAAAATACACTCAAGTACTATTCACAAAAATGCAAAGTACATTTGCTGTACTTGTCTCTGGCAGCTGCCACAGATGTCTAAGAAAGGTGAAAAAAAGGTTCAAATAATCCTTTTCATGCAAAACTGGTCAGTCAGATGTCTTAAGAGTATCAAGAGTCCACAAACCAAAGAGGAGCCTTCTACCTGTGCTTCCTCAGCCTTTTCTGTGGGAAGAAGAAAAGACATGAAAAAAAGCACCTGAGGTGATGCACTGTACACTGTACATGCATCTGAGCAACAGATTTTTAAGTTCTGATGTTTTATTCATGCAGATTTTAAGCTTTTTTCCCCTGCAATATGCATGTGATGTTCCTGAAAATAGCCTGTGTCCTAGAACTTCTAATAGTGTTTTTGTTGATGATATTGTGAAAAGAAAAAACCATTTTTTTTGCACTAGTGTCCCTGCCTTCACTAAGGCAAATTTCTTTTCTATACTACTTAAAACATTTCCATATTCTTGTACTAATGTGGATGTCTTTGGATCCAAGTTTAGTGTGACTTGAGTTTATTTTGTAGATACGTCAGTATCTTGTACATGAACTTTCTTCCACATAATATGTCTAACTAATTTGAACAGTAAGAAAAGGAAACTCATAGGGCAAATGCTAGTGGTAAATGGTAATTTTTCCCCTTCCATCCACCCTCTTAGTAAAGCTTACCAAAGCATACACACCTAGATACAATACCTTGATTGATTGTATTGCTGAGATTTTGTTGCCTTTTAATTTAGTGTGATGGAGAACTGGAAAGTATCCAAGATGTTGCAGAAACATGAACACCCACAAACAAAGTAAAAATGTTATTGAAGCATTGTATTGAGCAGTGTGTTCATTTTCTTAGCAGTCCTGATGGTTTATTCCACTCTTTGAAGATACTCTAAGCACATTCTGAGAATTCTGCTGTTCTGATTCTTAGACCCTATGGAAAAAGGATTCTGTAACATCTCTTCACCTGTTAAGACCTTGTTGAAGGGTGAACTAAGTCCCAAGCCCAAGACCTATGTACTGAATTTATTTATTATTTTCCCTAATGAATTATATAGATCAATTTCTTAAACCCTGCTGAAGACATGATGTTAAAGCTTTAGTTTGAGGAGTGCTCTGACAGTTCTGTAGCTGCTTGAGTAGGATGTGAATACTTTTGGATTTTGCTCCATCTGTAGGATCACCTAATCTGGGTGATTTTTTTGTGTCTAATTGATACAGTTCAACTAGATGCATCAATTAGATGCACTCCTAATCCATGGTTTTCATAAAAGTGGCCAATATTTAGATTATTTTGTTAATGACTGCATGATCTTCATGACCTGTTTACCATTTAGCAGATCAGCTAACATTATTACACTATATTTGTGTTTTATGGGGATTTTGCTAGAAATGCCTACTAAGTGTGTTGAGCAATTTTTTGATAGGCTACATTTGGAAACTCAGTATGTAATACTTGGCAGCTGAAAAACATGTTCTCTTGCAGTAACTGTAGACTTGTTCATAGAATTGCATTAGATGTAAGGAAAAAAAAGATGAGTGAAGCTCTAATTTTTCATTTAGGAAGTCTGGATGATTTTCCTGTAGCCATGAATTAATATGAATTTCAGGAATAAAGCTGTGCCCACCTGCTGTAGAATTTTTCATCTCTTACATGTAGTAGTATCTTGGTAAGACCTTTCATTAGCTGAATAAAGTTCTTATGGTACTGTATAGTCTGAAATATAGTAAAAGAAATGTTTGCCAAGTCTCTTATTTTATAAAATGCTTGAAAGTGAAGTTCTTGATAAATGTTTTTAAGATAGAATTCCAGTGCAACTCTTTGATGTTGATATATTGCTTCCTGTGAATTACATGAATCACAGCAACTTTAAACTTTTTTTTTATAGCCTTACCTGAACCCATCCTTCCATCCCTCCAAAAAAATTACCCAGTAAGTGTTTCTTATGGATTTACTACATGATATATGCCTATGACTCTGCTGATCTAAATATATGAACTCTTAACTATCTCTAATGGATTAAGTTGAATTAACAGTCTGTAGGTCAGGTCATTGATATGCTTGACCTAAATGTCAAAGAGATTATTTGGTGCTTTTGATGATTTCTTTAATGAAAATTCTGTTATGTATGGGAAGATTTGACACACAGTTAAAAGAAAGTGCTAATGAAAACCACTGACCTCATTCTCTTTATGCCGCCCTGGAAATATCCCTGTGTCAGCTGTAACTTTGTGATTCCTATTTCTTAATGTGTTAAGTAGTGCTTTTTCATCGAGCTCTGGTGCTTCAGAATTCCATACCCTTCCAGAGCTGTTGAGTTGTGGTGTTTCCATGTGCAGAAAGTTACTAAGGAAAGTTGAGACGTCACAAAATTTGTCAGCCCAACACCTTTTCGAACACCTTTTTCAAACTTGGCTGTTGTATTCAGTTCATACTCTGTTCATTTCTGGAGAATTCAATGAATCAGTATGCTTTAGTCCCTCCAGAATTTAGGAGTTATTAGTGAGATTTAATCTAAAAAAATTATCTAGAAGTGAGAACTGCCCTCCTAAATATTTGTCTGTGCACAAAAGTGCTATTGCTGAATAGTTCTATGCTGTAATTTATTTCCAAAAATTCCTTTGTTCCTTCCTCGTTACCTGTCTTCATATGTGTCACTTAAAATTTTTCTTTATTCATAGCTGACACAGTTTGGTGTTCCTGTCTACATATGGGGAGTTTTTAATTGGTTGTTGATAATTGTGCCGAGCTAGTACTAGAAAGCCATTCTGTCTTTTGCCTGTGTTTCTCATAATGCTGAAAAGGGAACGTTTAGTGGTGCTGAACATCAGGGAGAAAATACTGTGGTGTCAGCCATTTTGGGTAATTAAGATAATTGAGATGCAGAAGAAGGCATTGAGCAGTAATTCACTGCAGTTTTATTTCTGTGTTGTAAATCTGCTTAGGGATACCTGTGCTGTATTTTTATGGTCTTTATCTTTTCCCGTGATTTTTTATGCTATTCTATATCTTCTAGTTTCTTCATTGGGAGTGCTGAAAAGCCTTTGAAACTTTCATTTCTTGCACTTAGCTTTATCTGACAGATTTTTGAATTGCTAGATTTGCTAATTGCATTTCCTTAAAGCTTGTGTGCTATAGTGTTAAGTTTTGTGTAGCATGTTATTTAGAGAAAAGTGTTAAGAACTGGCAACTTTTGACTCTTCTGTATTTATAATGCAGATATTTATTTATTGTGTTTGAATTTATAGAGTCCTTCAGAACACTATACAAATATTAATGCCTTCAGTCATTAAAGCAAATGTATACAGTACCTTAAGCTGGAAAATCTAATTAATTTAAATGCAAAGTGTTATCTTGTGTTGGGTGAAAGTGGTAAATCACTAAGAATTGCATTTTTGCCCTGTTCTGGTATAGATTATATTTGGTTTTGTTGTTCTTCGTTCGTTAGTTATCTTATATTTGGAGAATGAACAAATATTCTAGAATTGCTAACAAAATTAAAGAATATTTTATACATGCTTACTACAAAACCAAATTGCAACTATGTTTTTGATCTACTGTCTCCATTAGGAATATAATTAAATGTTTTAAAATTATGAAACTTAAAATTTCTGAATAGTGATATTTCAAAGGAATTTAAAATGAAAAACACAGCAGAACAGTTTTGGTCTTGTGGATTGCATTAATAGTTAAAAAGCACAGGCAAATTGCAGTATCAAAAGAAACCATATCATTTTCTTGGGATTTTATCTGGTCAGAGCTGTGTCTCCATACAAAAACTACAGAAACATACTGCATCTTCCCTATATACACCTACTCAGTTTTTCTGCAGCCTGAAAATACGTCTGTGATCTGGAAGAAACTGCTTGTGTTGAAATTGTTGGTACCATATAGGAGAGATATGCCTACACTGAGGAGGAAACAAAAGAGAGATTCTGTGTCTCAGTGTATCCCTACAGCAAATGTGAAGGGTGAGAAGTCCTGGAAAGTCACCAGATTTGCCCACTTTTACATTCTATTGCTGTAGGGGAGTTTCCAGCTGGCACCAAGCTGATGTGTTTTGCAACCACTAGTTTAGAGGGAGTATCAGACCACAGCAAATAGGGGGTTTTATTCTGAGCCTTCCCTTGCCCCTAAGCCCACCCCTTCATCGGTTTTGAAGTCTATATAGTGTGTTCTTCCATGTCAGGACTTCACAGATAAGCTGTAGATAACATGTGGTGGCTTAAACCATTATGGCTGGTAAACTTTGCTGTCACTGGCATTCAGAAGGAAACTTCTGCCTGACTCCACTGTAGAGGAAGTCTAGTGTATTAGCTGAAGTCAAGATGAAACTGGGTTTCCATGTGTGCTCTGGATGGTGAACTTCAAGGACTGAAGCATGAGCACATCTTTCTTTCTGCTACCTCAGCTTCATGTCATGTCTTGGGAACTATGGGGCAGAAGGTGTTATGGTCCTTAACATGGGAATCAGCCCTTGGAAAGACACAGTTTGCTTCCCACTGAGTTCCATTTTTAAAAAACAAAAACATGAGTTAAATATTCATTTGTAGAACTGGAGAAAATAATATTTTATATGTGAGAATATACAAAAATGTAAAGACATTATGCTGATGTTATTACTAAATTTTTTTTAATGAAGGATCTTGTACATTCAGAGTTAAACTCACAATACATCAAAATACTCAATATTATTTTGATCTATACTTGTGTTTCTTTCCAGTGTGTAAAGTGGAATGAGCATACTTAAAAGCATTATGTAGCTTGAATAGGAAGCATGTTGCTGAATACTGGTGTTTCTTGAGAAGTCAGGCAATCAAGGATTAGAGATCCGGCAAAAAACGAAAAAGACTTTCAGGTCCCTTTTTGGGATATCTTAAAATAATGGAGAACTCATTTATGTTTGTTGCTCAATCAGATCCTGAATCTAATTTCTGTCTCTTAAGACAGCTTGAGGCCAGGACACAGTAAGCAAAATAGGGACTAGTTTCAGGAGAAGCTGAATGTTTTGCCTTCTAGAGCAGATTAAGAAAAGAAAATGTACATTGAAGGGGGCTTTTTAATTCCATTTTTTGGCAGCCTCACCTATGTGCAGAATCTGTAAGCTGTACCTTGTTTTGTTCCTCTAGTTATTTCGCAAGTCCCTCTAGTGGGAAGGAAAATACTTTATCCTTGTTTCCAACAGGTGAATGGAGATGAAGCTAGGGTATTATCATGGATTGCCTGTGGAAAGCAGAAAAAAGTGTCTAGGTATCCTGTAGCTGGTCTGACCTCATGCTCACTGGACACTGAGTGATTGCTTTGTTAAGAAGTTACCTTAAATTACATTGTTGGTATTGAATTATTGAATATTGGTATATCTTGACAGTAGTCTTCTCTAAATCTTACCAATTTTAAGTAGCAATTAATTTGGTTTTACAGGTATAACTTCTAATATGGTAATAGCAACTTCTTACATAACAAGTTTTCTCTATTTCAGAAAGATGAAACATTGGGTTTTGCCTTCTCTGTGGGGTGATCAGCAACTAGCATTACTTAAAAAATAAATCTACTTACAGTATCACAAATGTGTGATTAATATGTTGCTTTAATTACTGTTAATAAGTCTTATTTTTTTCCAGAAAAGTAATATCAGTTATGCCTTCTATTTTGCAATATTCAGTTATCTTTTTAAGAGCAATTTTCTTAGTGGCATAACCACTAAACCAAGTGAAAATGAGAATTACTTACATGTGTCTCTTAAACTAGGTGGTTGGGGGGTTTTAATCATTAGATACTACAGGCTGTAACCTGTGTTTTTACTAGAGTGTGTGACTAGAATAATATATGCGTATTTTCTTGAAAGGAAAAGCCTTTCTGAGTAAGAAAAACTTTGATTTGTCTGATATCTTACTGCCTGCTAATAAAAAAATAGCTTGTTTTTATGAAAAAAATAAAGTCTAACTTTTTAGCTGCTGAGGATATCAACTTCATTGTGACGGCAGAATTTCCTTGCAGTTGAGAAGTTCTCAAGCATTTAAATATTCAAAGTGTAAAAAAATTAGTCTTGTTCTCCTTTTCTGCCTCCAAACTCTTACTAGTCTTAGCAGACATCTTTTGTAAATTCATTGCACTTCTGTTTTGTATTTTTGTAGGTCAGTGGCCCATTTTCTTCTTCCTTTCCCCTCCTCCCTTGTATGTTTCTTCATCAGCTGGTGTACTGCTAATTCTAAATTCAATTGTTCTTATTCTTCCTTAGCTTTCTGTGGGAATGAGCAAGGAGTTACTTTCACTGTAGTACCTTTCTAATTAACTTTAGGGTTAAACCTGTATTTACTGTATGGCTTTGTTTCCTTTCTAGATCTTTGTATATTGCATATCTGCTTTTTATGTCTGTGTTTCTGTTGTTTTTGTGTCTTCTGATGAACTATAAGCTGTTAAATGCTGAGCTCTTCTAACTAAAATAATGTTTTGTATATAGCATTATATCATATGAGATCAACCATTGAATCTTTTTATCTCTAGAAGAATGGCTTTTTTTCTCCAAAAGATGTTGCACAAGGCTCCAGGAAGTTTTGCTGGAGCTGGCAGAAAGGATGGGAGTCCTACTTTCCAGTCCTACTGGTTTTATCACTTAACAATACTTTTCTCACAGGAAGCAGTGCCAGCTGTGGCAGTGCCAGCTGTGGACATGGAAATAATACTGCACTATGTAGTGCTTCTAGTGCTGTTCTAGTACTATAAAGTTTTAATCATGCCTGATACTACCCTTAAAAATAAAAAAATGAATGGATAGGGAGGGGACAGGAGATACAGTAATGAGTGAGTAGGTTCCTAAATTTACATAAATGTGTTTCTTTATGTGAATGTAGCGTATCTTGAGTTAATTTTCAGTAAAATACACAACATTGCTGTAAAACTTTATTAAAACCAAATATTAGCAAGTTATAAAAGTTGTTGCTGTAGCGAGAGGAGATGTGTTTACTTCTGTGTACTCTAGTCCGTCAGAAGAACCTAAAGGATGCAATGGACATTGAAACAGTAAGGCAGTTCTAAACCCATGTGTTTTTAGTCTTGTATATATTCCTTTCTAAGCTGTAGTAGTGCCTTCATTTCATAGCAAACCTGATTTTTTCTTACCTCATCATACCCACTGTCTTCCCCTATAGAAAAGCATACTTAGCTGAAGTGTAGCATTCTGTGTGTTCAGGTGTTTCGTATAACTTCACAGCTGGTGGCTTTTTGGTTTTCTTTTTTCATTCTTGGCTGGAGAAAGTGATACCTGCAGTCTTTATGCTCATTTTGTTTGTGGATACATGTTCATTTTATAGCCAGTGGGTTTAATATGCAGTTTTTAACTGTGGCTGGGAGCAGTGTTAGGTGTTCCCTCTGGATTGTTTCTGGACTTCAGTTCAGGTATGGGAAATTGACTATAGGTGCATTAACTTCACCTACATATTTCTCAGCTGAACTGCAGTCAACTTTACTCAGCTTTTGCTCTTGTGGTTTTAGATGCAAGTCTAGTTCAAAGATTCTCCCGTTTAAAATTCTTTAGTAAACAGAAGTAGAGATGGTCTTGTATGCTCCTCTGCAAGATGATTCTGAGTTCAGTGGGAGTTACTAGTATTCAGTGGGGCAGAAGAGAAATAGTCCTTGGCTTGCAAGTTGTCCTTGAACTTATAATAAGCAAACAATAGGCAGCTTTCTTATTGGGGCAAATACATCCATCTGGGTTAAGGCTCTTTCTGTGTGAATATACATGTATACACTCTGATTTTATTTTGACAGGAATGTTTTGATCCTACTATGCAGTTGCATCTTGTTCATCAAGCTCCACGTACCATTCCTCCTTATGTTTCTAAAAATGGATCAAGCCTTGGAGATTTGCTAATAGGCTTCTTCAGATATTATGCCACAGAATTTGAGTAAGTAATAAGCTTATTTTAGTGGTTTAGAAGATGTGAAACTTTGATTGCTTCTATTCAATATAGCAACAGGTTACAACCCTTGAAGGAAAGAAAAGCAGCAACACAGGAGTGGTAACTGAGAGAGAGGAAATGAGTGGAAAGGTTAAATGATAACAGGAATGCTGGTAAATTGTCTGATATCTCTGCTTAGCTAGGCATTCTTTCCTGTAAAACTGCTGCCAAAAGTTAAAGAGCTTTGTCCTTTAAAAATTGCTGAGTTTTGTTATACAGTTACACTATTCTATAACTGCCTATTTATGTGTGATTTGTTTTTAGCTGTCATTTAAGGTATCAACCGTGATATGAATTCTTTGGACCTTAAGAGCTGTGCTTGTCTTTTGTCACACTGAGGTGTGACATTTTGTCAATGGAGGTAACTGGCCACATGGCTCCTTACTTTGACCAGAATATACATTTGTATAGGCCTCACCTAGTGAAGAATTCTCTTGTGTATAGTTGTTTCACTCATATTATTGATTTGCTACAATCTGAGTTTAATTTTGGCATCTGGACTTCCTTATATAAAGAAGCTAAAGTTGTGAGGTTATCTGAGAAAGCATTAAGTTACAGCTGTTTTGTCAAATGGGTACTCATGGATTTCCGAATTTCTTTAGAAAAAATGATTGTTCATATAAAATATCAAATGGTTGTATCTTAATCAGCTTAAAGATCTTCTAAATAACTTTTGTGGCAGTTGTTTCATGAATATTGCTGTCTTGTGTATGTGCATCATCTGCATTTCTTGAAGAATAAAACATACAATAGGATATGTAAGCTCATAATTTTGGAAGTGTTCATAATTTACTTTAATATAGGAAGTGAAAGACCATAAAATCATTGAAGTATTTCTGGGGTGTGCATCACATGTGAAATATGTAAGCTAAATCCCTATGGCCTCTAGTAATGCATGAACCAACAGCATTTTGTGCCTGCCTAAGCCTGACTGAGAGATTTTCATGTAAGAGATTTTCTTTCAATGATTTCTGCAGGCAAGAGAAGTCTTTTGTCTTAAATGTTTCTCCTGAGTACCTGTCTTTTCAGCTGACAAGGTGATGTTTGCTAACGAGGCAAGTGAGAGGACACTGCTGGAGGATAACCTTAGGTTCTTAATTTATGTGGGGCATGACATGATTTTTTTACTACTTGACTGTTAACTACAAGCTGTTAATCTTCTCATATATTAAAGTAAATACCTTTTCCACTAAGGAAATTTATGGTTTGCCTGAGCAAAGTAGCAGAGATGATGTTGTCAGGAAAAATACCTAGTTTGAATTCCCTGGGTTTGGGTGCTTGTGAACATAGTCAATTGTCAGATTTCTGCCTAAGTTGGTGGCTGGTCCGGAATGACCTCATTTTTGTCTGCTATTAGACAGGATATGCTAAGATATATGCAAACTAAAAATTCTGCAACATCAGTGTTTGAGTTGATGGCAATCCCTAAATACTATTTTTGTGATGATTATAAATCAGGAAAAAAATACTACCTAAATTTATTCATAGACACACAGAGGATCTTCTGGGTAAAACTTGAAAAAGTAGATAGTGAAATAAGATAGTTGCTGATGTCAAGGGAAGAAAATGTTTCAAAGAACAACTGAATAAAAAGAATACCTGGTGTATTCTTCTAGTGTTCAGTACCTGTTAAGTATTTAAACATTTCATTTGTTACAGTCTGTTTTAAAAAAAAAACAAAAGAAAAAATACTAGTAAAAATAGCCATTAGAATTCTTGTGTTGAAAATGCTACTGCATAGCCGAGAAGTCATTTGAGGCAGTGATGCACTTAATGCAGCAGCCTATATTATTTTTAACTCTTTCTGCTATGGAAATAAAATTCAAGTGTACTGTTTATCTGTGTATCCCTGACAACTATAAATCCTGTGTAAAAGGAATAGGACTGATAGTAAAATTCCATGTAGCCTCATTGACTGGAGAGGACAAATTAGTGCATAGGGGGAACATGAACATGGTGCTTAAAAGATTTTTGTACGTGATAGCCAGCCAGTGAAAGTTAAAGTAGTCTTATCCTAGCCACAGGATCTGTTGTCTTTGCTTTGAAGTTGCTGATGGAAACAACAGTACAAATGAGAATGACAGTGAGAATTAAATACATAGAGTCACAGTCATAGAATATGCTTGGTAGGAAGCATATATCAGGATATATGGATCAGGATCAGGAATATCAGGATAATTGAAGTCCAGCTGCACGGGATCATCCCTAAGATTCATACCATGTGCCTGACAGCACAATGGCCAAACATTTCTAGAACTCTGTCAGCTGCTGTGACCACTTCACTAGGGAACCTGTTCCAGTGCCCAACCACCCTCTGGGTGGAAAATATTTTCCTAAAATATCTAAATATCCAAATAAACTAAAAATATCTAACCAAACCTCCCCTGATTCAGCTTTATGCTGTTACCTTAAGTCCTGTGATGAGAGTAAAGAGATCAGTGTCTGCCTTTCCTCTTCCCCTCATGAGGAAGTTGCACACTGCAGTGAGGTCTCCCCCTGTCTCCTTTTCTCCAGGCTGAACAGACCAAGTGACCACAGCCACTCTTCACACAGCTTCCCTTTAAGGCCCTTCACCGTCTTCTTTTCCCTCCTTTGGATGCTCTCAAATAGCAGAATATCTTTCTTATACTGTAGCACCCAGAACTGCCCCAGCACTGGAGGTGAGGCTGCCCCAGAGCAGAGCAGAGCAGGACAATCCCCTCCCTTGCCTGGCCGTGCTGTCCCTGATGCTCCCGGGACAGGGCTGGCCCTCCTGGCTGACAGGGCACTGCTGACTCCATTCAACTTGCAAATACAAACAACACAGGGCTCTCTTAGTTCTGCTTTTCATGGAAGAACTAGTGCTAGAGTGTGTTGAGTATTTTCTTTGCTGTAATAAGTAGTTTTTTCACTGTTTATCTTCCGTGTGAGTAGTGTTTTTATGCACCAAAATTTTGCAATTCTATTTCAGACACTGACTTTTAAATAAGGCTATATTTATATGATCTGTACTGAGCCAATGAACTGTCCTTATTGGACTGTCACTCGTTTGATGAAAAGATTGCTACAGAGAGTGTGACTTCAATTTTTGTAAAAGTAATTTTGTAGGCTCCTATCGGGGAGTAGGATGCACTATCAGATTTGATACACAGGAACTGTTTTGCTGAATGAACAGCATGCAATCAAGAATGAGCAGATCATGTGCAAAGATCATAATTTTGAACAGAATAAATCATTGAAGCCACCTGCCTAGAATGTTTAACTACTGATGTGTTTTGCACATAATGGTCAGAAAGATAAGAGAAGGTGGAGATCTATTATTTTAAACTTCTCCCTCATTCTAGCAAAGGCCATTAGGTGTTTCAGTTAAAATCTATGATTTATTTTACTTGATGTAGGACAGGATGAGCTTAAAGAATATAGCAAAGGAAGAAATAGGAGCTTTGCATCTGGTGCAGTCATGCATAAGACCTTGTACTATGTTTTTCTCTTATGTCTTTGAAGTCTTTTGTTTATTTAGACCATAAGATGTTTAAGAAAATTGTTTATTGCCATGTATTCATAAAATACCTTTTCCACAGTCCTATTCTAGAGTTTTCAGTGTGTCCATAAGATGTAATTTTTATACCCCTTCATCCCTGCCCCCAAAGAAATGTGATTTGGAAATTGTAGCGTGCATTGGAATAACACACCATATATGGCAAAGCTTGTTTTGCCTTTATGGTTGTATAACTATCTTGCCATGTGAGTTCAAGTCTGTATAATGCTTCTTATGGTACAGCTGGCTATGGTTATGAATTCATTTGAACTTTAATTATTTAAAATTGTTCACTGATAAGTAGTGAATGTGATCAAGAAAAAATCGTGTATGTTCTCCAGTGCAAGTGTTTGGAAACATGTTTACCAGCCCTCTGAAGGAGGTGTCTGATTTCAATCCTGCAACTGTGAGTGAAGGCAGCAGGTTTTCACTTGGCTGTCTCCTTAAAAAGTGAGACCTTGAAGCAAGGTGGTGCTCCCCTGAATTTATTGCTTTGTGATACTTCCCTTAAATTTACTATTGCAGGTTAAGTAGCAGTTGTTTAAGATTGTTCACTGATTTGTATGTGGTGGACATGGTAAAAGCTTGCTTACATTCTAATGACAAAATAAAAAAAATTCAACGAGAAGCTGCTTGCAGCTCTTTTCAAAATAGAATTGGTCAGGCAATAAAGCTGATAGTTTTTAATACTATGTTGAATTAAATATGTTTGCAACTTGCACCCATCTTAGTGTGTTTATACAAGTGGCTTTGATTTGTAAGAATGCTTTGGAAAAGATAAAGTTTTTACTCTGTGTGTACTCCAGTCATACACACACCTGAAAATGCCTAGTCTCCTTCTTTTAAATACTTGCCTTTGCCATGAAGATCACATACCTAGTGCAGTCAGTGACAACAGAAATAACTGATAGTTGAAATAGGTGTTTAAATGGCATTGTGAACTTATGGACTGAAAATGTGTGCAGGGCACATATCTGCTTTATATTGGCAACAATGAAGTTATTATATGCAAGCCTAAGCAGCTAAAATTGACACACAAATAATTTGCTATTCATAATTAATTTCTAATTCAGTATGATCTTGATACCAAGACAATTCTGTAAGACTGTCAGATAAAAGAGTTGTTTTCTGATTTAAGTTTCAAATTTAAATAAAAGGATTTGAGGTTTCAAATTTAAATAAAAGGCTTTTTAAACAGCAAAAAGAGACACTTTTTTGTTGCTTTTTGCTTAGCCAGTGTATTATAAATGCATTTATTTTTTGCTGAGGGATCAAGTATAGCCTAGGAAAAAAAGAATTCAAGAGAAGAATTACTGTTTCAAGTGAAACAGTACTGCCTGGTTAAACCAAATACAGATTAAATACTTCTTTGCATAACTTCCCTCCTTCCCTCCTTCCCTCCTTCCCTCCTTCCCTCCTTCCCTCCTTCCCTCCTTCCCTCCTTCCCTCCTTCCCGCCTTCCCGCCTTCCCGCCTTCCCGCCTTCCCTCCTTCCCTCCTTCCCTCCTTCCCTCCCTTCCCTCCTTCCCTCCTTCCCTCCTTCCCTCCTTCCCTCCTTCCCTCCTTCCCGCCTTCCCTCCTTCCCGCCTTCCCTCCTTCCCGCCTTCCCTTCTTCTTTTTTCCCCTCACTGACCTGGATCTCTAGTTTTTAAATAAGCTTTAAAAAAAACAAACTGTAAGCTTCTGCTCACAACCAACGTTCTTGAGCCGCAGTTTAGGCTTGTTTGAAACTCTGAGCACAGGGGTTTTGTCTTTTTGTGTGTGTGTGTGTGTTTGGGTTTTTTTGAGCAATTCATCTGAATTAAGCCTGTGTTGATTGTTGATGATTAAAAGGCATGATAGGAAAGTATTTCATGCTTCACAATAACTCTATCACAAAAGTGGTTACTGTGGGAATTAAGGTGAGGAAGGATGATGGGTTAGAATGGAGGTTTCAGTTTACACTGAATGCTAGAAAAGATCATCATTACTAATTTCCTAAAGAATATATCAAGAGAAAGCTAAATATACACACTGAGTTATCCTATATCTTGTCATGTGCTGTGTCCTGCATTTTTTAAAAATAAGCCTTATTCATATTGTTAAATGTACATGTTCTGTGGAAGTACAGTTATTCAAACAACTGAGTTCCATAGGAGGCTTAATTATGAGTTGTATTCAAGATAATTTGTAGAATTAGAGTCACACATTTTTAACTGTCTTTGACTTAGTGGAGTTATGACAGCCTGCCCAGATCCCTCTGCAGAGCCTTCCTGCCCTCCAGCAGGTCAGCACTGCCACCAGACTGGAGTCACCTGTGAACCTGCCTGAGGCTGTGCTCAATCTCCTCATTCAGGTCCCTGATACAGACATTAAACAGGGCTGGCCCCAGTACTGAGCCCTGGGAGCAGCACTGGTGACTGAAATCCAGATGGATCTAACTCTGGGCCCAGCCATCCAGGCAGTTTTTTATCCAGTGAACAGTCCATCTGCCCAAGCCATCAGCTGCTAGTTTCTCCAGGATAATGCTGTGGGAGATGGTGTCAAAGGTGTCAGTGAAGTCCATGCAGACTACATCCACACATACACAGCCATTCCCATATCCACATTGTCACAGCAGGAGATCAGGCTGGTCAGTCAGGGTGTGCCTTTGAGAAACCCCTGCTGGCTGGGACCAGTCCCCTGACTGTCTTGGATGTGGCACATGATGGCATGCAGGATGAGCTGCTCTCTTTCATTAACAGCAGCTGAATGGTGGCTGGGAGATAAGAACATAAAACTAGACATGGCTTTTTTTTTGTTTCCATTTTGTTTGGCATATTGTTGTGCCAAGCATCATAAGGATGGTGGCACATCATAAAGACTGCCCTATAATCTGTGTGCTGTTCCTTTTAAATCTGGTAATTGCCTTGTTTTGTTGTTGTAAAGCTGCTTGTAGAAAATGGTAGAGAGTTGTACTTGCAGATCTAAAATTCAGCATATATAAAGTGTTGAAACTTTCTAGTAATAGGTTCCTTGCACAAGGAAGGCCTATGATCAAGTTATTTCTACATGTTCTTATACTACTGAGTATTGTTTATGGAATACAGTATGTGACTTGTCTGCACTTATTTTTTACATTCCTTTTCTTCCTACAGAAAATTCTGAAAGATTTGATTCTGTAATTTATTTTGAACTTAGAAATAAATGTAGGTGACAACACAATTTTAGTTTGACATTCTTAGTCAAAAAATTCCATTGTGAATATATGTTACTCATGGATACTTGTAATGCTCTGTTTTGGAGATTCTTTTTGTACTTGAACTTCTATTGGTAGAAAAATTTTATTGTTTCCTATCCATGATGTTAAACTAAATTACTCATTATTATAAAATCCTGTGTTATCCAGGCTTGTGACATTGCAATCTGACAAATTTTTAATGTAAACTGATACTTTGAATTTAGAACTAAGAGTTAACATTTTTTGCAAATTGTTTTTCTTTTCTTTAGTTGGAGCCATCAAATTATTTCAGTTCGTGAGGCCAAGGCTATTGCAAGACATGATGGTATTGAATGGAGAAACAAATTTATTTGTGTAGAAGGTAAAATGTGAAGCTGCATTATAATTTTTAATTCTTAAGGTATTAAATACATATATCTATCAATTAGACTTTACCTTGGTTGTGTTTTGAGAAATATATTGCATTATGTAGAGAAGGAAGTTTAACCAATGTAAATAGTTTGTAAACAGTCCCATCAAAAACATTTGAGAAGGAAGCTTTAAGTTCTAAAGTGTTTAAAAATAGTACTCCTGACCTTTTCTTCAAGAGCACTCATTGCCATGTTACTTTTGTAACAGGGCTTAGGACTTTGATAAGGAATGGCCTTTATGCCACTAGTGTGTGTTTTTCTGCTCAACAAAAATACTTGTCAGTTTTGCCAAGTTTGAACTTCTGAAAAAACAGAACAGGCACACACTGAGATTATTCTTGAAGAATATTATTTGGTCTAGACATGCTCTGGCATTTCAGTGACCAGGTTATGTGTATGTTGATCCCTTTGTGGGTACTATTTTTGGCTGGCTAGTGAATGTAGACTTTGTGCAGAGACTACATGATGCCTTCCAGAACTGGAGGGTAAATCCAGGCTACCTGTTGGAGTCTCAGTGCAGAACTGAGTAGGAGCACTGTACAGGCAACCTGATTCATGTGCTAGTGACACCTTTCAGCTGCATGGGGAATGTACAAGGAGAAGATGAGCAGGTAAGCATACAGAGAAGATGAAGCCTGCACTAGGATAAGATGATAAACCAAGAGAAAGATTGAGATATTCGGAGACTGAGAAGTCAGGAAGGGACTGCGAGTTGCTGTGCAACTGGAAACAGTTGTCACAAAGGGAGAGGTGGCATGGGCCCTGGCTGCAAATTAATGGAGTCTGTGAGGATAAGGATATCAAGGTTTGAAGTCTCAGGATGAAATAGGAATACAACTTGCACAAATGGTATGGAAAAAGTTGTTAGACATTCAGAAGACTTTACTAAGGGAAGAGTAGAGTAAGGCTGAAGTCCTGTGGCTGAACAGACATTCTTCAAGACTGATGAGGTTTAGGGTTGGGATATGAATGCACTTTCCTGCATTTGTGCTGCTCTGTACAGAGAATCACTTTCAATCAACTTCACCTGCTGGTGAAATTAGTTATTCTGTGGTCCAGAGCTCACCAACTTGGCCATAGTCAATAAATGTCAGTGTAAAGCCACATGGGATTCCTGTTCTTTATTTGACCATTTGGGGGGAAATCAACAGTTATTGAGAAGAAGAACACACTGAAATACGTTTGCACTGTACTCTGTAGTCCTAGAGTTGAGAAATGTGAGAATTAGAGTATGTGCACAGCTGAAATGATTCAGAACAGTGTAGTGAGGCATTGCTGAGGCTCTGGTCTGGATGTGGGAGGTGGGAATGCTGGGCAGCTATGTTTGCTGCTGTCACGTGGTGCTGAGCCACTGTGTTGCAGGGGGCTGTGTGCTTCAGGCTCTCAGGTTTTTTATGACATTACAACTGGTTGAATAATTAGGTTACCTTTTTGCCAGTCTGTAAAATAGAATAAACATCAACATACAAACTACAGTCTAGATTTTGCATTTAATGGTCTTCATTACATACAATTTTTCCCTAATGTGTTTTTGTGTGAACAAGGCAAAATTGTCTATAGATGACATACCTAATTTCTTTCTTGGTTCAAGATTTAGTGAGTTTAGCCTCACATACCAAATGTTTACTTCTAATTTGGGAGGAAAAAAAAAATCTCCTTTTAGTCAAAGTAGACTTCATGTTTATAACAGCTATTAAGCTGAACTAGGTCAACAAAGTATGTAGATAAATTTCTCTGTACTTGAGAAGAAGATTTCAAAAGTTAGATAAACATGCCAATATATTCTGTTTTCTATGTCTTTGTCAAATTTTCCTGTTTGCAGAATAAAATTTCAATAATTGGTACTATTGCATACATTTGTAAATATCTAAAATATATTTGTTGATAGATTGCACAAGTCTGTGCCTGCAAGTTTCCACAATTCTGCATGTAGCTCAAGAAAAACCGTGTCCTGTTTTAAATGTTATGGTCCTTAAGGCTAATTATTGCAGATGTTTCTGCTGCTAGAGAAACAAGTATAGTAGATGCTCTTTCCAGACACTTTGAAGTATTATAGTCTTTTACCATGATGGGGATACAGAGATACGGAGAGCCCTGCTTTTAGATAATATTTTGAACAATCCTTGTCATAAGCTCTAAATGGCTAGTGACTATTCTAGTTTCAGTTTAAATCCCGTCTGTATCAAGTAATATCAAATACTATCCTGTTGAAAAAGGAAAAGATAGGAATGTGGCAATTTAATGAGATATTTACATGGATAGTCATTTAGGGAAATCAAATCAGAAGCCATCTAAGCTGCACTTGATTCATATTTGTAGTTTCAAGTCTTTCAGATCTGCATGCTAACAATAATTTTTCAGGGCTTGGTCAGCAGCAGGTCTGAAGTTGTGTGATGTCTTGTATTTTTATTTGAAAAAATGATTTCCTTTAGCCTTTCCCTCAAGCATCAGTGTTCAGTGTTGAAGCTGTGTTACCTTTTCTTTTAATATTTTCATCTCTCTGTGTGAACAAAGTAACTTATAACAAACCTTTACTGTCTTGATGGTTAGGAGATGTAGTGGTGTGCTACACCAAGTGGCTGATTGTAAAATTGTTCTTGCTGTGCTTCAGAGAACCAGTTTTTCTTTTAACAATAAGTAAATATGCCCAAAGATTAAAGGGAAGGTGTCAGATTGCTTTTGTGACTGGAGTACTTTTTTCCACTGGTGGTTTCAGAAGATGGTACAGTTCAGCCCTTGTTGCTTTAAAATATAGATATAACCTGATTCAACATAAAGGTCCTAGCATTAAAAAAGCAGTTACCATCACCTTTATCATACACAAATGAAAAGCTGTAGTTGCTCACATAGTAAGGTACATGGAGTTCTTAATTATACTAGATCACTCTCTCAAATAATGGGACTGACATTAGAGGACTCTTTATGTTTTATTTGGTTGCCAATTCTAAACTAAAAGTTTTTCTAGTTTGAAGAGGATCCTTTTAGAAAACTGCTAAATACAACATTGGTTGCATGAAAAAAAATCTTAGTGAACTTAAATAGGTAAATAGGTAGCAAAAATAAAAATCTAAAGCCATGGTGCATGGTGCAAACTTGAAATTCCAATCTCCATAAAGGAACAAGTCCTTCTTGGTGTCTGTGCTTTATTTTACTATACATCACTGTCTGAATAAAAGTAATTCATAACCAACTAGATTAAAAAAAAATCTACCTAACAAATACATCTGTGTTCCTTGAGGACTTGCATACATTCTACCAGTGTGAAATATACAATGTTACCTAAGGCTTTCTCTACTAAGGAAGAAAAGACTATAAAATCTGTTTTGTAGTACACTGTAGTGCATAGTCCCTGCCTCATAATTTTTTAGTATGAATTGCTTTAATGTTGGCAACATTTTCAGTAGCAAGAAGTACTTTCTTAATCTTGCGATTTAAAAAGTTCCGAACTATTAATTAATTTAGGATAAAAAAGAGGGAAATCATCATATTAATTTGTAATTAGTTAGAAAGTAGAGCTCCCAAATGGTTAACTCATGAACAAATATTGCAGAATGGATATGGAGTGATAAAATATATTTTACAGCAGTTGGTATGTCTTACACAAAAAAATTATAGTAAATATTTTTCTATATTCTCATTATTTCACTGATAAACTTGAATGAGATGAATCTAAAGTGAATAGTTCCAGGTCTCATGTGTAATAAGTTTCAAAATACTTTAATATGCAAAATCATAGTCTGATAAGTTATCACAGACTTTTGAGCTGTAGCAGATAATTGCTAGTGCATAAATTCAGCACAATCACAATATGCTTCATTAGAAAATAATAACTTGAGTTTATCATGAATTACATATCATTAGAGCATTCATTGAATCATAGAATGTTTTGGGTTGGAAAGGACTTTGAGTATCATCTCTTTCCAACTCCCCTGCCATGGACAGGGACATCTTTCACTGGTCCAATTTTCTCAGCCCCATCCAACCAGGCCTTGACGGCTGCCAGGGATGGAGCATCCACAGCTTCTCAGAGCAGCCTCTTCCAGTGCCTCACCACCTTCAAAGAAAATAATTTCTTCCTAATGCCTTCCTAATACAAGTCGTAAGCTTGCCCTTTTTGTTTTAAAGCCATTCCACCTGGTCCTATCGCTGCCCAGCTCTCTTGTAGGCCCCTTTTACATACTGGAAGGTGCTATGAGATCACTCCCAGAGCCTTCTCTCCATTTTGAACAACCCCAGTTCTCTGTCTGTCTTCTTAGGAGAGGTGTTCCATCCCTCTGACCATCTCTGTGTCCTCCTCTGGGCTCACTCCAGCAGGTCCCTGTCCTTCTGTGCTGGACCCCAGAGCTGATGCAGCCCTGCAGGTGGCGTCTGAGCAGAGCAGAGCAGAGGGGCAGAATCCCCTCCCTGCCCTGCTGCCCACGCGGCTTTGGCTGCAGCCCAGGACACGTTTGGCTCTCTGGGCTGGCAGTGCCCATGGCTGGGTCATGGCCAGCCTCTCACCAGCAGCACCCCCAGGTCCTTCTGGGCAGGGCTGCTCTCGGTGACTTCTCCCAGTCTCTAATCACGTCTGGGATTGTCCTGACCCAGATGCAACACCTTGCACTTGTTGAACTTCCATGAGATCCTCCTGGGCCCACTGCACAAGTTTGTCCATGTCCCTCTGGGTGTCATCCTGTCCTATGGTGTCAACTACACTGTTAAGTTTCATGTCATCTGCAAACTCTCTGATGATGTCGTCCATTCATGACATTCAGAGAATTCAGCATTTGGAGCTTTTTTTTCCTTCCCTCCCCCTTTTTTTGGGGGTTCCTGTTTTTCATTTTATTGTTTTGTTTGTTTTGTCTTGTTTTTTGTTTTGTTTTGTTTTCCTTGGGGGAGGATTTGTTTCGTTTTATTCGTTGGTTTAGTTTAGTTTTGGTTTCAGGGTTTTTTTAAAATAAATGTTACGTAGAAAGAATGTTTGAGAACCAAAGAGGTATTGAGTATTTAAAACACTTTTGGTAAGCAATTATGTTCTTGACCCTACTTGGTTAATAGAGACAACCTAACTCTAGATTTTCTTAACAGTTTTCATGTTTATTTTTGATCTTGCAGAGCCCTTTGATGGGACAAATACTGCTAGAGCTGTACATGAGAAACAGAAGTTTGATATGATCAGAGGTGAATTTGCACAGGTAAAATATCCATCTCGTAATTTTTCGGTCACTTTGTTTTTCAAGATAGTTATACCATCTTGAAAATGCTAGTCATTAAACCTGCCTGTTTCTGATGTTTTATCTTTGTAGTATAGGTAATAACAATGTGTGGTTTAAAAAAAAATCTGGAAAAATAATTTCTTAAGAGTATTCATTAATATCTACCAATAAACTTCAGGTTTACACTTAAATGGGTGCTCAAAATAGTAAAAACCCTTTCTCTTTTATTTTCTTGTATGTGTAAAATCCTAACAATGATACAACTTTCATGTTTTCATTCAGTATTTATTCCTACATGAATTTGACTGGTAATAGATAATATTTTATAATTCTTACTATCCTACTTTTTAATAAATATCACCACCAAAATAATGAGGTTTTCTGATTTTCGATAACTTACTTAGATGAGTACTTTTCTTTAGGGAGACAACACTCATAATTTTTGAACATGAGTAGTTCAAACAGGAACTTTCTCTTCTCCCAGTTAGGCAAGGAGAGGACACTGAAACAAGGAAAAATTTCGACCTTGGTTAAACATCTTTTTTCTGAAAATTTTTGCTACCAACTCTCTTTTAATTTGTTTCCTGTCGTAGGCATTACCTTGGAATTGCAACTCAAATTCTAGTTTCCTGAGATCTCTGATTTTTTTTTATATAGTTATGACTAGGCATTAGTGCATAGAACTGGCTTCCAGCTTTAACCAGTTAAGACTCCCCTATTAAGCTGTTCCTGGAGGTTTGTGTTTACAAGTCTTCAAGTACCTTGAAGGCTTCTCCAGCATAAAGTAATTCAGTGCCAGATACTTGTAATAGAGCAGATGCTATAAGAGACACTTCAGTGTTATTCTTTAGAAAAGATTAACATTTTTTTGTAATTCTGTCCAGAAATGTTCACTAGTTTTTCTTTTATTTAGTCGTGTTAGTGTACAAAACACTGAATCGTTCACATACTTGCACATACAATAGTTGATTTTGTGAGTCTGGGAAAGTCTCATTTACAAAGTTGTTTGGGCTCTTGTGGTACTGTGAAATCAGAGTGAACTTCTCTTTGCAGCATTTTCAGTTAGCAAAATTTGTTTCAAACCTCTGTGTTTTTTGGAAAAATATGAAAGCAGATGTTTGATCCTAGCTGTCTGGAAGCAATATACTAGAGTGATACAGCCCTGAAAAAATGACCTTTTTACCAGATACTGTAAGAATGACAGTTGCTCTAGAAGTGCAAGTACTTTTAATATCCTGCACTTTCTTAAGAAGCTTAAGCAATCTGTTTTGTCCTTCAGGGAACTGTTTTTCTTGTGGTTTTCATTGCACATTGGAATGTAAATGACTTCTGTATAAACACAGGAGGGTCTCTACAGTTCTTTACCAGCTCATGGCATAACAGATGTCCTGAAACTCATACTAGAACATAGAAGAAAGTTGAAATAACCTATTTTAGAGACACAACTAAGTTCTGGAAATGACAAACCATAACATCATTTATCAGGGACTTTGACATATGTGAATTTGAGACTACTATTTTGCAGTTAGAGTACTAGTGTAATGCTTAAATATTGTTAACACCTCTGTTTCCAGAAATCCAATCTGTTCTTGAAAGGCTTTACCTTCCTTATTAGTTCATTGCATTTTGTGTACTTTTTGGATTTTGCTTCCCTTAAAAAATCCCAAAAACAAGTGAACCAAAAAAAAAATCTCAACCCACAAGCTTTCTTTTCAAGAAAGGGAAAAAAATTAATCCTAATTTTGTGGAACTGTGATGCTTATTGTTTATAATGGTATTTAAGTTTTAATGGCAAAGATTATATAGTCCTTTTTTAAAAACTTTGTGGTTTTTTTTTTCCTCAGGCTTGGCGGTTATTACGAGACAAGAAAGACCTGAACTGTATATTACCTTTAAAAGCAGCCAAACAGAAAAGATAACTAGCTTCTTTCATTGTCCTTTTTTTTTTTTTTGGGATCCTGCTGAAATAAAGAACAGTGTCAAAATCAGGAGGCATTTACCTCATGGTTTTTATGACCTGTTTTTCTCTGTAAACTTTTGTTAAGGAAATGTTTATAAGGATGTGGCATATTTTCATATGGATATTTGTTAATACAGCTGTTCATTCAAAGATACGCTTTCTGAAAATGCTTGTATTGTTGACTTTCAGAAGAAACAGCAAAGAAGAATGCATCTATTTTAAGGAACATGCATCTATTTAAGGAATGGGGATACACTGACTTGTCTCTTGCGTGATCTGTGTAACCATTAATTCGGACAGATGTAACCATGAAATATTGACATTCAGGGTTAAACTATGTGCAAATCTGACTACATCCTTAAGGCACATTGCACTACCGACTTCTTGATGAACAGAGAGTCTGTGCTTTACATCTGCTTAATTGCAGTAAGCACTTCTGCTCAACTTAGCACTTTCCAGTTTTATTTCATTTTTTCTTGGAATAACAAGCAGCCATTTATGAAAATGAAGCTAGATTATGGTTGGTAGTACTCTGAATATCAAGAACTATTATCTAAACTGGAATTTTCAAGCAACAGTTGTACTATGAAGAAGTTGAAGTAAAAAAGCTCAATTCAATGCACATAATGCTTCACATTCACACAGAGAAGAGGGAAAATTTTTAGTGCTTCATTTTGCATATTTGAAGTAGTAGTGATATCTCCTTTTGAGAAAAAAAAACAAATCAAAATCAAATCACTGCTAAAATAAGCTGAGCTTCTCATTGATTTTATGTAAATGTTTGTGAATTGGTCAGCCACTGTAAATTAAATCTAAATAAGTCATGTTGAAAATTACAGCTCTTCCAAAAAAAATTGCAAACCTTCTCTAAGAATCCTATAGCACAATTTGTGTCTCTCATATATATTTCATATATTGAAGACCAATTAATTTCTAAGACTGTATTTACCACTGATATCAAATTCGTACTTCCATTTTCTTAAGTTTAATATTTTGTATGGTGTTCATTGAAATGAAATTTATATATGGAAGATACGGGTTATTTTTCCAATTTATGTTATTTTGTACTGCATATTTAAAATATTTCCTGTAATTAAGTAGACTAGGAAATGCCCCATGAGGTAAGACCCATGATGCAATTCATCAAGATCTGTCATGGCTATTCTGCAATACATCTTTAAATAGGCAAAAGTTTGATTTATTACCTTCTCTAACACAATTGGGAAAACCTTTATAACTGTAAAATAACAAGCATTGTGTCTTCTTGTGCAAACTTTTAATTCTAGTTTATTTAGAAGTTCTAAGTACTGTAAATTATACCTGATGTGAGATTACTTTGTACACACTTTGTCACAGTCTAGTCCATGTAGAATTTGCCTTGTGTCCGCAATCAACTTTCCTTCTGCAATTTAAACTGTCTTTCAGTTTTCATATGACCCTAGCAGTCCACTGAAATGTTTTTCCTCCTTGCATATGTTCACCCTCATTGCCCTTTCTCTAGAGGATGGTGGACTTGGGTGTCAGTGAAACATTCACTTTATGTAAAATTGAAGCACAAGATTTCAGGACAGGATGATGTCTGGATTCAAAGATGCTCTATGAGTTCTGTGTAGATTCTGGTAAAAGAGGGTGTTGGCTATATCTTCTTAAAAAAGATATTGGCTATATCTTTGTCTAGAAAATGTAAAACTTTCCCGACCTAGGATAAATAAGAAGAGAATAAATATTCAAAGTTGGTAACAATATATTTTAAGTGAGCTGAATGTGAGAAACAAATAAAAGGCATAAAACTTTCTTATGAGTTTGTATTGCATCACCTGATGTGTCAACTTTTCTTACACCTTTAATTATGCTTCTTGTTTGAAACCACTTCTCCCTAACTTTTTAAAAGGTTAGTTTAAAAAATTATGGTATCTCTGAGCTACTCTACAAAAATTGCCCTACCAATTCAGTGGTATTTTAATACAAATTAAGGTCTGTAACCACAATGGCCTGTGTCTTTCAAAAGAATCCTTTTGTATTTTTTTCTCATTATGTCCTCCTGATAAGCCATGTCTATAACCAGAAATTCTACATGGTAGTTTTCCCCAGTTATTTTGGAACAAGTCTGTTGATAGTGTACTTGTTAAATAGTGGGCTGCAACTTTTGTTGGAAAACTTCAGATATAATTCCACAAAATAAATTGCTTGTGGAGAGTGAGTAGGAACTGGACTTTAACTTTGGATTCAGTTCTGTATAGTCTGAAGTTGTTAGAGGTTTAATGACTTGGGTTTTCATCTACTCTGGGCAAGTATCCAGAGTGAAAAATTCACTAATGGCTATCATAAATTTTATTGTTAGGGTAACGTTTTCACCTTTCCTCAGCTTCAAAATAAAAACTTTCACCTACTTATCCCTTGGCATACATCCTAACGGGAATAGTTTTTTCCTGAGAGCTCTTTGGTAAAAGGTATTTTTCACAACTGACCACCAAGGTTTCAGTGTGTGTGCAAGATGCTGTCTTCTCTGGGATTTTTTACTGCCTTGAAATATACCTCCTTTAGTTCAGTGTGTTTATTTATTTATTTAAATTATTATTCTAGACTACACTTTTTGGCATTGGGTTTTCATTGGGTCTTTTCTCATCTCGTGTCAGAAACCACTAGTGTCTTCTCTAGGATTTTAAGAACTCTCTTTAGTCCTTCAGGACTAACTTAACAGGCTCGGAGGTGCACAGTAGGACCAAACATTGGCAAGGGCTTCACATTTGGTGACAGTAATGCAGAACTGGCATAGTTTATTGTGAAACTTAAAAGTTTCTCTTCCCTTGCTCTCACTTGTCCTGAAACGTGAATGT
Source organism: Cisticola juncidis (assembly GCA_013400215.1). NCBI lineage: Eukaryota > Metazoa > Chordata > Aves > Passeriformes > Cisticolidae > Cisticola > Cisticola juncidis. Next base: position 258,202 of record VXBR01009946.1, on the reverse strand, counting down.
CTAAGTAAACTCTCAGTACCCTTAGATATGTTGACAGTATAAGGCATTATTTTTTTAAAGATTCCTCACAAAGAAATCAATATAAATCAATTTTAGGACTCACGTTGCAGGATGATGATAAAAGGATGTAGGATGATTTGTATAAAACCTGAAGTTAACATTTGTGTGTACATTATATTTTTGAATCCCAAACATTTATTTGAAACTAGTGCTTTACTTGAACTTGGTTACTGGACTTGATTCACATTGTATTTGATGTTAAATTTAAATCCATCAGAGAATGTCACTCTTGATGTATTGTACTGTACTTGCTACTGGTTGTCCTGTGTTTTGTGGGTTTTTTTCATTTTTGCCTTGTTCTCTGTAATCCTTGTGTGTTCAGAGATAAATATTTCCCTAGATTTTACTGAGTATCATGCTTGTCCTAAGAGCATGAAAGAATGTGCGATTTTGGTCCATTTACAGGTCAAATTCACTTGGGAGATGTACAGATGGAAATAAGTTGAAGGGTTTCTGGTACTTGCCTTTCTCTTGCTGTGCTGAAGACTGAATCAAAACTTGTGTTATGTATGTATTTTTCATCTATAAGCAGTTCTAGAAGGCTTGTAATTCTCTTGCCTACCACAAGAAATTTAAGAGTACTTAATATTTTTTACATTTTGCTGTGTACACTGTCAATGCTCATGATGAAATGTAGAGTTTAATTTAGTTTAATATCTGCTTCAAATACACTTTTCAAAAAAATTACGTTGTTACCTTGTAAATTGTGTATGTCATTGCATGGATCGGGAAAGCAGAAAGGTTTTACCTGTACGTACTCTTTTGAAATGTCAGGAGAGTTTTAATTTAGTGTGCAGAGGCAGCTTGTAGTCAAAAGTACATGCCTGGATGTTTCTATACTTGTAGCACTCTTAGGGGAAGAGTTTTCTGATTGATTTATAACCAGCTATTTACTTGAAGAACAATGGGGAATAAAAGCTGGGGGCATTAGAATTACACTGTGTATACAGTTGTTTATACTTGAAATATCTTGGAACTTCTTAGAATCAGGAGTTTAGTGCTTTTCCTCCTCTTCTGAATTTTTTTTTTAAATAAAGTCATTATTTTGACAAGTACAGATTGGAAATATTTCTGTTTTGTCTGTGAAAAGCACTGTGAAAATGCAGAATACTAAAAGGCAAATGTGGCTTAACCTAAACTCTGCATGGTGGTATAGTTTGTCATTGCTTTAGACTATAATTGGTTCAAGTCTGCTCAAATAGGAAGTTTTAAATGTCCTTTAACACATTGATAAATTGAGAGTTTAAATACATTTCTTTTTCATGGTTAAATACCACAGTGCCTCTGATATCTCTTACAGTATGATATTAATAATTAAATGTGCTTGTCAGAAGCTCATCCACTAGTTATTGTATTTGACCTTTCCATCTTGAGCTTGAAGCATGCTGGGTGAGCTCAAGGGCAGAACTGGTGAAATGTACCTCTTTTGGGGCCATGGATGAACTCCCCTGCTCCATCTGTACCATACAGATTTGCTAGAGGTGGCTGGGGGAAGGTCTGCTTGTCCCCCTTCCTCCCTGCTGCTGCCTGACTGCCCTGCCTGCAGCACAAGTGGAGGGGGAGAGGGAGAGCAGCTGGAGAGGTGGCCACAGGGCCACGTGTCCTGGCACCGGGCTGGTGCTGAGCAGCAGGGCAGGAGCAGCAGCCACTCTGAGCTGTAACTTTGCTGCCTTCTATTTAAAGCCTGCCCTGAGTCAGGGGAAGTGAGTGCCACTGGGGATGACAGTTGCTTCAGGCAGCCCTGGGGAGGACAGGGCTGGGGGTAAACATCACCGGCGAGGGCCTGGGCAGGGAAGGGAATGGAGGGCTCCCGTAGCGCTGACTGCGACAGGGCGTCTGAGACCTCGTCCTTCATAGGAGATGAAGAAGAAGAGGAAGAAGAGGAGGAGGAGGAGGAAGAAGAAGAGGAGGAGGAGGAGGCTGTGGACCCAGAAGAAGCAGAGGAGCTGACTAAAAGGTATGTCTCCTCAGGGACTCATAGTCCCAGAAGGAGCTGGCAGCTCCACCCCAAAGCATCCCCCAGGAGCTGCCAGGATTGGAGTCCCATGCTGATTTAGTGGCTTTTCCCCCTTCCCCTTCCCCAATTGCTGCAGACAGAAAAAAAAAAAAAGGGGGGGGGGAGTAGGAAGCTGTAATATTTTTTTCAGATGAGTATGGCTGTAATTATGTTTTGTGTGGTAAGCGCCTACCCCAAGTTCCCTGAAAGCTTTTCTATTTAAAGATCCTCTGATGTGCCAGCTCAAGTGGCATCTCCTTCCACTCCTCCCTCTCTGGCTGACTCTTTGTCACATATGGATCTTAAATGCTCTGCAGATTTGCTTGTCAGGGAGAAAATGCTCAAAGATTATAATGGTGCATTAAAATTGATTCCTTTTAGCGGCCCTTTATTCCTTCCCACTTGTCCCTCCCTCTTCAGTTTCTTCTTTCCTAAAAAAGGAAAAACTCATCGTACATGCCTGCTATTGCTGGTCATGATTTGTATGGCTGATTTTTGTGTTGGAATGGGAAATATTCTATCCCTTTGATCTCTAATATTTTTTCTCTTTTTTTTCAGTATTTTTGTTTTCTTAATAACTTCCACAGAAACGGTGGGATGTAAGGAGCAAGGCTGTGCCTCAGAGCCCTGCCCAATGGTCCTGTGCAGGATGTGGAGGCATCTCCAGCCTGGGCCATGTGGACAGACTCGGGCTGTGCCAGTGCCACTGGTTTCATAAAGAGACCTCAAGGCCTGGGAGTACCCCAGCACATGCCAAGTCTCAAGAATTCTTCCTTGTCTTAAGTAGACCCCAACAGTTTTAAGTGGATACTGTAGGAAGAATCTAAGATGTTAATGTTGTTAGCTTAAGTTTTTTCCAGAACCCCATTTTTTAAGTCATGCAGTTCCTAATACCTCAGTGCTGTGAAGCCACTGCATTTACCATCACTCTGTGTATCACAGTTCAGAGTGCTTTCTGACATTGCTGGTGGTCACTGATGGAGAACAAAAATGGCAGTGGGAGCCTCTCTGCACTTAACCCACCCAAAGCACTGCAAGAGCAAAAGTCAAATGGGAAATGTATCCTAGGACTGTAGGAAAACCTTCCTGCGTGGGAAATAAAGAGCTAGTTTTCCACAGTGCAGGGACACCCTGATGTGTAACGCTGCTTTATTCCCAAGGGAGGAGTTGGCTTTTCAGCCCTATACTGGCAGGGAGAGGGATTGCATGCCAGTAAAACACTGCTTGCACTTGGCTGTATCCCTGCAAGAAAACCAGCTGAAGTGCATGGAGTGGAGCTGCTCACTGCAGATAACTAAAACATTTATTTAGATACATAATTTTTAATAGATTCTGCAATTAAATGGCTAATAGTAAAACTGAAATTGTAAAACACAAGCAGGAATTGCTAAAAAGGGAGTGAAATCTATGCAGCCTCACAGTTATTTACTACTTGTGGTGAGAGGAACACTTCTCCATGGATGCCTGTTAGCAGCTCGTCACAGCTGCGTCTTTCTTCTGGCAACCTCTGCAATGCAAACTTGGGCATTGCATCTCAGCAGTTATTTAAATCACAGCAAACATTCCCTTTAGCTCCCAGTTTTCTTTGTCCTTAACTGTCCTACTGATAAACAGGTCAGAGAGGTTTTTAACAGCTATGCTAAGTGGTAGCTGAGCATATTTAAATTGGTTAGTTTAATTAGGTTAAAGGAGATGTAAAATTTCGGGCTTGGCACAAATGTGGTGACTGCATCGAGCACTCAGCAATAGATTAGAGAAGTTAAATAAAACTCTTTAATTGCATAGATGTTGCACAAATGTCAGCAGAGCTGTTGAGCTTCAAGCCTCCTCTGGTCAGTGCCTGGGCAGAGCTCCTGGCAAGAACAGACAGGTTGAGCCCCTGGGACATACTAACTCAAGCTGTGAGCTAATTATTTGTTGACAAACAGGTTTTCAAGCCCCCATTGCAGAACAGATTTTTTTGAGTGCGTTGAAAACACTGAGGTCTTTGAAAACATAGCTTAGAGGAGATGTAACTAATATGCAAACTTGGCTGAAGGCAGCTTGTCCTGGACCCTGCTGCCATCAATTTATTTTTAACAACACCAGGTTCTCTGTTCTGCTTTCCTCCTTTCAATGCTGTTGAACAGCACCTGGTTGTGCAAGTCAGCAGGGAAGTCCCCACTGGCTAGTATTCCTGCTTTTCAAACACATTAAATAGCCTCATAGCTATTTTATATGAGAGTTATGCAGCAAGATGTCTGCCCCAAGGTCAGGAAGCGCTTCTGAAACAAGCAGAAGAGCCCTGGTGTTCCTCTGAGACACCAGCCCCTCAGCTCTGACCAAACCACTCCAGTCCCACACTGTGCAGTCACTGCAGCAAACAAAATCCCAAAAGCTGCAGCAGAAATTTTGACTTATCCCTAAATTACAAGGCATGCATGTGAAAGGCAGAAGAGTTTCATGTCTTTATTACCTTTATTCATGTAATGTTTAAATTATTTGGTTTCCTAGCACATTTTTTTATGTAAGTAATGAGAACTAACATGCGGCATCAGAACCTTTTAGAAAAGTGGGATAAGGGTTTCATAACCTTGTCAGCACAAAACCCCCACTGATCTGTATAGGACCTGTACAATATTTTCTTGCCTTTGGGCATTTTACTATCTAGAACAGATAGTAGATATGGTAGATAGCAGTCATGGTAGATAATGTCTGGTTCTAGCTCCATGTATTCAATTAATCATCCAAATAGGGAAAATATTTTGATCACTGTGTTCTTAATGATGTTAACGGGTTTTAATTTTTGTATTGGTAATGGTAAAAATTAGGTCTAACTAAAGTAAAATTGTTTACCATTTAACTGGTTTACATACCCACTGGAATATCTGTGTCTCAGACAAATGTGTGATGGATGAGCTTCTCTGATACAGTTCTTTCAGACCTTTCTCAGCTGATTTCCTTCTACAGTGGGAGGGTCTCTGGGTGTGTCTGTGAGCAGGGTTTATGTAAAAATGGCTCTGCAGCCAATTTAATTTAATTTAACAAGCTTGTTGGCCTGGAATATGTAAGGGTTTATTTTATTGGCTCATTTAGTGTTTATCTGTAACCAGTAGATGGGGAGAAAAAATGAGGAGGAAGTCCTTGAGTTCTGGAAGTGGTTTTTTGGTTTTTGGTTTGGGTTTTTTTTGTTTGTTTGTTTGTTTGTTTGTTTGTTTTGGTTTGTTTTTTTGTGTGGGTTTTTTTTGTTTGTTTGTTTGTTTTGTTTGTTTGTTTTGTTTTGGTTTTGTTTTTGTTTTTTTTTAAATGAAGCATTCCTGCCACAAGATCAGAGGTGTGTAAGCTTTAGAGATAAGTCTTGTTCATAATAATTGATAAAAATAGGTATAAAGGGAAGCACAGTGGAGAAGGCAACTTCCTGCCATGCTGCAGCATCTGGAGAGCAAAAGACAGGGATAATAGCAAATAGATGGTGAGAAGGAAGGGGTGGGGAGTACTGTGGATTTTTCTTCTGAAAAGAAAAGTTACCATACCCCACCCAAAGCCAAGAAAGACACGGGGAAAGCATGTGTGATTTTAGATACCTCTAGATGAGGCAGTGCCTGACTTGAGCCAGGTTGGAAGAGGCTGGCAGGGCTGGTTTTCTACAGGAGCATAAGCAGGGAAGGTGAGGGAGGTAGGAAGCAGAGCTGTGTGGGCCATTTCAAGTATGTCAGGGCAGAGCAAAAGGTAACTGAGCAGCTGAATGGGACAGAATGCTGAGGTGCAGAGGGGAGGGCTGCCCCAGCTTGCTCCTGCAGCTGGGAACTCCATGTTTTCTTTCTCTTCAGCCTTTTGAGTAAAACTGAGTCCTTAATAAAGTTCTGTGTTGCAATAGGGCTCTCAGACTTCAACAAGTTCCTGATTGTGTCTCACCAGAGTGATTACAAAACTGTGTAAAGAGGTGTCCCACCCAGACTGAAGTGCTTGGTACCTGTGCTCCCTCTACAACACGGTGGAGAATCCAGAATGCAGGAGCATGGCAGACCTATGGGCATGGAGGTGCTGTGGATTCTTGAACAGCATCTGATCCTGCAGCTGGCAATGGCACTAGGACATGCCATGACCCAGACTAGCACCATGGCAGATTGTGTCCCTTCATAAGAGATGGAGCAAAATGTGAGACAAGCCTAGGTCCTGGCTCCCAGCACCTCATCATAAAACCCAACTTTGTAGCTGGGCAAGCAGCAATCTTACAGTTTTTACATAATAGTTCCTTTGAATTTTGACAGATGCACGAGCCACTCCATTGCCAGAAGAGGCATCATTAACCAAAAGAAGTCAACAGTACCTTATCAGGTGGAAGGCTGGGTTTGAGATGGTGTCTTTCTGTAGATCCCAGTTCTTTTATCCTGAAAAAGATGGATGAGCTGTAGCCCTGGGAAATACAGAACAATAGGCAGAGACCTTGCTGAACATACTGATTGCAGTAGGGGGAAGGGGGCACCTTGGTAAAGGTAGAAACTCCAGATATATACAGAATAAAAACATAAGCACAGCAAACTGTTTCCTTCAATTGGGAAGATGTAGGAGCTTTCAGAAAAATGAGATCTTGTCAGTGCAGAATACAGACATAGGTTGACATCTTGGTCATTTTATCTGTGTTTTCACAGATAAATGTGAAAACATATTTATCTGTGTTTTCAGCTTGTGAGAAATTATGCAGCAAACAGCTACACATTTTTGTGATACCAACAGTGACAAGGTCTGATATGAAGAGGATAAAGAGAGGCTGGGGAGAATATTAGAAAGCTGATAAGCTGGCTGCATGTATCTCTCGTGGCAGGTGGTGTGCACAGGTGGATAGAACCCACTCACTGTGAACACAACTGCTCCAGCAGCAGGGGAGGTGAAAACTCTTCCCTCATATGATACACAAACAAACATCTGTTCAATCTGTCAGGCTGGACTGGAAACCTGAAATCCCAGGGGACACAGCACAGAAGTCATAGTGAGAAGCAAAGGGCTGTGAGAAGCAGGAGGAGGAAGGAAGAAGAATCTGGGTTTGAGCTGTTATGGCAGGAGGCACAAAACTGGTTGTCAGTGTCTCCAAGACTAAGAAAAGGATTAAGTCAATGTCCTAGCAGTGAAATAACATGCTGATAATATAAGTACCAACAGGAATGGATGTGAAATGTCTGCATGGAAAAAAGACAGCACTGGCTTTTGCCCTGGATGTCAGTGGGTTCATATCTACATTTACAAGCTGAAATATTGCAAACATCATTTCTGCAGTGGTAGACACTTCCTCTGACTAGAGAGGAGTCTTTCAGCTACCACTGTACAGCTTGGAAACAGTTCCCAAAAGGGCAGCATTTGGAGGTGCATTGGAAGTAAATGTTTGAGTTCTATGCCTCTCATTCTGGTCTCAAAAGTATAAAGCAACATCACCTCACACTGTAGAGGAATATGAGCTGTGACAAGTTTGTGACCATGAAAATGAGATAATAATGCACATAATTCAAACTTTTTGCATAGGCAGGGCCAGGGCAACCAGTTCTTATTCATTAATATCAGCTCAAGGGGGAGTGCTGCTCTGTTCTGTAGGAAGATTTGTTTGATAGCACCAAGTAGTGCAGAAAGATAGGTTTAAAAATGTAAGAATGATTTAGAAGTGAAAAATGTGAAAAAAAATTATTCATCTGTTATTGTGGACTTAAATAACTGAAAACTTCCTTAGTATTATTGCTATTGATTTTTCTTTCTTTTTTTAAATTTAATTTTATTTTGCTAAGTCCACGTCAATGCTAAGCCATGGAAATGGGAGAGGAAAAACTAAGAGAAAAATTGGTATAAATGTGTTCTGCTGTACCTCTTTCTCCAACCTGTAAGTTTGGAGAGCCTTTCTAGAGAGTACTACACCAAATCAGATAATCAGCTGTATGTGGTGGGGCTTAAATCTGTTTGAGGACTTGGTTTGGGGGGCAGGAGGGAGTTGGCTAACATGCAATTATTGAATATTGCACTCTCAGACGTGAGACATGAGGGCCTTCAACTTGTCCTGCCAGTCACCATCTCCAGGCCAGCTCCATCACCACAGCTGGGTTTAAACCCCATCCCTGGGGTTTGATATGGTGTTGTCCCACCGTGGGCTGGCCAGGCTGTTGTCCCACAGGGTGACTTCAGTCTTCAGTTAGCACCGAGGCCATCAGAGATGATCTGTGCCTCAGTCTGCACAGACCTGAGCATGGACCAGCCCAGTGCTGCCCTTCTTCTTCTGAGCTCTGAAAAGTAAATTCATGGGAAGATAAGTGTAGCACCACCAGTACAGGATTAAATTTCTGTTTCCTTTAGGTACTGAACATTTTCACTGAGTGTCCTTTACAAAAACTTAAGAGTCCTCAGAGTTTGCCTAATGAAGCAGTTATGACTTTCCACAAGGTTTGTGCTTGCCTTCAAAGACCTCTGCCTTCTGACTGGGGCTCAGTACCCTCTGGCACAGTGGCACCTGCTTTTCATGGGTGTCCTCCTGCCTCTGCAGCCTGCAGATGTCTCTGGCCCCTGTGTGGTGCAGGGCCACAGCCTCTGGCAGCTGGTCAGATGAGTTCTGCTTCTCTGATCCCTGATCTGTGGCTAGGTTTCTTCACTTTAGCTGAAGCACTAAAGTTTCTTCACTTTAGCTGAAGCACTTTATCCCAGTTGGAGGAAAAGTGACCCTTCCCTCTGTTCAGTGGAAGCAGGATGCTGTGTGCCCATAAAGGTGCATTCTTCCATGGGAGTGACAGAGACTTCTCTGCCTCTGCTCTGCTGAAGCTACATCATGTCCAGCAGATACTCTGTCTTTCTTTCCATCAGCTACAAATGTGATTTCCACAAATGAACTACTGTCTACTCAGGAAATAATGGAGTTGAGTTTTGATTACCTTTTCTGCGCTCTCTTTTTTTTTTTTAAGTTAATATTGCAACCCTAAAAATACTAAACCCTCCACACATTGTATCTTTTAATTGCTTTTGCTAATCTTTACACTCTAAATTTTAAGAATTTGAAGAATATGAAGTTTTCCTTTCTAAAGCTTCTCAGAAAATACCTTCTCCAGTCTTTTTACTATTTTAGCTGAGAGATTTAGTTGCAGCATGATAGGGTATTGATTACACATCATAAGGTTTAAAACTAGCTTTATGAAACATTAAAGTTTCATTTGGGGAGGTGCCAGTATATTTTAATTGTTGAATGTATTCTAAATTACTTTGTTAAGTATCTAGAGTGCTTAGAGGATAAAATATATGAGAAGACAGTAACAAACCAGTGGATAGAATCTCCACTGCTTTGAGCATTGTATAATCATTCACACTTGCGCAAAGCAAGTGTGGGTGCTATTAAAACACTGACAGTATCTCTGAAGTGTTTAATGAAAGGTTTAATTTATACTGTGAGATAAACACATGCTGGAGAGTAGCCCCAGAATCAGCTCAATCTCACACTGGCAAAACAAGGTCAGATCAAAGACTGTTCTTCCTGCATTGTGAAGATAATTTAAACACCTCCCCTTCAGTGAACTAACCTTGCAAAATAGAGTTTTACACAAATGTATCTAAAATATAGTTGTGAGATGAAATATGACTTTTCTCATGCTTGTACTTCAAAATTTGTGTTAATGCATTATTTTTACAACTTTGAAAGCCATTTTTGTTTTAAGGGCAAAATTCATCTTTTTCCTGCAATATTTTAATTAGTTGTGTGTTTTTACAGCTTTCTTTTGTTATTTGTTCTTTTGTTTGTAGTTTAAAAGATCTTATCCAAAGTGAAGATGTGAAACCCAAGCTGCAGTACATCATGACTAACCCTTCCTTTTCTATGGTAACGTGCCAAAGTGAAGACAGTGGGATAACCTGGGAAACCAGCTCGAGCAGGTGTTCTACTCCCTGGACCTCAGAAACTAGCACAACTTCTGATCTTTACAGCATGGAAAGCTCACCAGTGGGATCTCCTCCAGGAAAAGTTATCTTTATTATGGATGAAGGCAAGATCGTTCGGAAAAGGACACGCAAATCTTCAAGTAGGGTGCCAGTGGCTGCAAGACCGAAGGGAGGCCAGTGCAATAAAAAACGTGACTCTTCTGGAATGCAGAGGCAAGAACCAAGAACTGTCCTGGGAGACGTGCAAGCCTCCATGCTGAATGTAGAGCAGGTGGAAGCACAAGACAGAGATGAGGAAATGTCGGACAACAAGGAAGATCTAGAAAATATCGCAGAAGAGCCCGTAAAACGAGCTCCAATAAGATCAATATTTAGGGAGAGCAGACTGAGAAAAGTTGGTCCAATTCTTGGAGGACCAGTACAAGCTAGAATCCAGCTGTTCAACTCAATTTTTGGAGGGACTGGGCCAGCCCCTGAAACACTGGAGAAAAACAGAAGCCGGAGAAGTAGCTCAGCTTCAGGAGATTCTGAAAAGTTCCTTGAAACATCGGTTAAAGAAAGATTGCAGAAGTTTGGTTCACTCTCAGAAGCAACACGTCCAAAACATTTTCAGGGAGCAAGAAGTAAAATTCTTGAAACACCTTCAGAGAGAAGAAGGAAGCAAAGACAACAACTCACAGAGCAAGCAAATCAAAGCTTTTCATCACCAATATCACCTCTTGAAAAACAGCTTACTAAGGAAAGTGATGTTTCATCTGAAAATATTGAACCTTATAAAATGAAAGAATCATCTCTTCAACATGAAGAAAGAAAAGAGAGACAACCTCTTCAAGAGACTCCAAATCAGGTTTCAGGACATTTGCTGAAGAATGAAGAAGAGGCCAGGAAGCAGCATTCACCCACGGCCACAACATCAGTAACAGAGTCAACAACCTCCACATCACCCAAGTCTGACGAGAAACAAATGCTGCTTCCCTCAGCCGAAAATGCAAACAAGAAACCACACCAACCCCTGCTCACAGCATCAGATCATCTGGAAGAAGTGAAGAAGCAGGAAATACAGCCCAATTCTGCACCACAGTCTGTTTCAGCAGATTTTGTTAGTGAATTAGACAGACCAAGCTCCCAGCATGTTTTGCCTACAGAATCTGTGTCAGAACATCCTGAGAACGAAACAGAGAAGTCTTACTCACCTGATATTCCATCAGCTAAATCCAAATATTCCCCTTCAGCTGAAGTAAGGCAGGAAGATATTATTCCTCAGTCATCAGAAACTGCACAGTCTGAGTCTGAACATGTGCTTTTAGCACATTCTGGAAATGAAACAGAGAAGAAAGAAACCGAGTGTCCATCATCAACTGCACTGTCAGAGTCAGCGACTTTGGGTCTAAAGTATTCAGCTGAAAGAGAAGAGAGTCAAGAGACCCCTTCCTCACAAACTCAAGATGTTCGTTTGGAGAACCAGACAAAGCCTGAACAAGACTTTCCGCATCAGGAAGCAGAGAAGCAAGGAATTAAATTCAAACCACCAATTCCTGAACATGTAGATTCCAAATATTTTGGCATTTCATATCCTGTTCATACAGAAACAGAAGAAACACAGAAAACTTCAGCTGTAAATAAAGCAGTAGATTTTGATAACTCTGATTTGTCCACTGAAGAAAACAAACAAGCAGAAGGTGGGCAAATGGAGATGGAACATCCAGACCTCTCATATCCCACTGAAGGAACTGGAGAATCAGAGACAACACAGATGGAGACAGAGCATCTGGACTTCTCTTCTCCCAAGGAAGAAACAGAGGAATTGAAGGCTGAACAGATGGAGATGGAGCATCCAGACTTCTCTTTTTCCAGGGAAGAAATAGAGGAACCAGGAAGTGCACAGCTAGAGACAGAACTTCCAGACTTCTCATATTCCAAGGAAGAAATAGAGGGATCAGAGAGTGCAATACCAGATACAGACTATCCAGAACTGCTTTTTTCCACAAAAGAAACAGAGAAATCATTGAGATCACAGCTGGAGACAGAACACCCAGAATTTTCTTCCAAGGAAGAAACAAAAGAACCACAGAGTGCACAGCTGGAGATGGAGCATTCAGACTTTTCTTTTTCCAGGGAAGAAATGGAAGAATCAGACAGTGCACAGCTGGAGACAGAGCACTCAGATCTATCATATTCCAGAGAAGAAAAGGTGGAATCTGAGAGTGCACAGCTGGAGAGGGGTCATCCAGACTCTTATTTAACCAAAGAAGTAGTCGAGGAAATGCAAAGTGCAAAGCTGGAAAAGGAACAACAGGATTTTCTTTCCAGGGAAGAAACAGAAAACCAAGCATTCAGTCCCTTTGAAGTGGAACAGTCGTATTCCCCTGAAAAAGAAAAACAAGAAGAACAAGAAGAGCTTGCACTGGTACATTCAGATTTATCATGTTTGAGGGAGGAAGAAGACAAAGAAAACACTACAGATCTCCAGTTAGTACATCCAGACATACTGGATTCCACCAGAAGGGCTGAGATACAACAGACTGGGTATCTGGAAACAGCATCTTCAGATTTACCACATCCCATGAATAAAACAAAGGAGCAAGAACTGTCACAAATTGACAAAGGAGAACAGCCACAGCCTGTAAGGCAGGATTTGCAGTCTGGAGGGAAGCTGGATTCCTCTGCCATGGCAATGCAAGGAGAAACTACTCAGCTGCAGCTAGAGCATCCAGCTTGGCCACATTCTACCAGAAATGAACAGGAACATAAAACTTCACAGCTGAAGGTGAAACAGCCAGAGACAACACCTTCCACTGGCAAAACAGAACACCAAAAATCGCAACCAAAGCTGGAACCAACTGATTCACCGTATTCCCAGGGAGAAACAGTTCAAGAACCTGTACAGAGAAACTTAGAAGGTCCAGAGCCGTCATGCTTCATTAGTGAAGAAGAGCAACATGAAAATGTACAAGTAGTTTCAGAAACTGGGGATTTCTCATTTATCACTGGAGAAGCAATGCAAAAAGGAGTGGAGTCAGGAACTTTGCAGTCACAATTGTCTGACAGAGCAAAGCCCTGGGAAACTACACAAATGGAGCAGGAGCAATCTTTTCCTTCTTGTTCCACTGCTGGTAGTCAGCAACAGGAAACACCACCACTGAATGTGCCCCAGCCAGATGTTTCATTGTCCTTTAGTAGAATGGAACAAGATACAGTACAAAGAGAGGTGAAACAGCAGGAAACAGACCAACAAGAAGCTATGCGAATGGAAACAGAGTATTCAGGTATTTCAGAAAGCCTGGGTAAAGAGGAGCCACAGGTCACAGACCAAAGTCATTTGGCACAGCAAGAAATAGCTCGACCAGGGTTAGTGCACCCATCTTTGCCATATTCGTTCAGTAAACAAATGCAAGAAGAAATGGAAACAGAGCCAGCATATTCAGAAAAAACATCTTATGTAAGTACAGAAACAGAGAAGGAAATTATACAACACAAATCACAGCAACAAGAAATAGCACATCCAGAGCTGGAGCAAACTTTATTGCCCTCTTCCAGTGAAAAAGAAGCTCCACTGGAAATGGAAATAACTTCAGAATATCCAGATTTGCCATATCCCTCTCACGAGCAAGAAAAATTATTGGAAACCCCAACCTTACCATTCCAGATGAAGCAACAAGAAACTGAACCAATAATGGTGGAACATCCAGATATTTCTTGTGACAGTGGTGAATCAAAACAAGATGACATTGTGGAGCAGGGGTCAGGACATCCAGAGCTCTCATACTCCATGGAAGACACTCAGCAAAAATCAGAACATTTGGATTCTCAAGGAAGCCTAGGTGAAGCAGTACAAGATGAAAGTATGGAAGTAGAATCTCACTACCCAAATCAGTCACACCCACAACTGGGTTCAAGCTACTCAGATTCATCATTTTCCTTTGGTAAAGCACAATCAACTCAAAAGTTTGAGTCTAAACATCAAGAATTGCCTAAAGTAGCTAGAAAAAGAGCTGCCCCAGCAACAGCACAAATAGAGTCAAAACAACCTGATGCACAAATAGAGTCAAAACGTCCAGAAATTACACCATTGGAAAGGAAACATCCTGTTTTGTCATGTTCCACTGGTGAGACAAGCCAGGAGGAAGTAGCACCATTGGATCAAAACCAAAGAAAACCTCTTGGCAGAGAAAAGCAGCAGAAAGCCACAAAGCAGGAGTTAGAGCAAGAAAAATTAACACATTATCCTGATAAGAGGGACACTTTAGAATATGCCCAGGAGAGCTTGGAACAACCAAATGTATCATTTTCCATTGATAGGCCAGATGATGAAACACCACCAGAGGCAGAGCATGCTGATGTGGCATCTCCTCTGGACAACAGAGAGGTACAACAAAGAGTACAAGAAGCAGAGCAAACTTATCCCTTTGGACAAATGGAACAGAAAATAGCTCAGCCAGAAGTGGAAATTGCACATTTGTCACGTTCTGTGGGTACAGCAGAGGAATCAGAAATAGCAGAACCAGGGCAGAGGCATTCTGATTTGCCTTACTCTGTTTTCAGAGTAGGAGGGCAGCAAACATCACAGCTGAAACCTGAAGACCCTGGTCTACCACATTCCCTCAACAAAGTGCAGGAAACAATCCAGCTGGGATTGGAAGAGCCAGGTGCATTGTATGGTCATGACAAAATGGAGCAACTCCCCCCTGCACAGCTGGAGCCAGGCCATGCAAGCTTGGCACCCCCAGCCAGGGAAGGGGAGCAACGAGGGATGGAGCACAGAGCTGTGGAACACTCCAAAGAGGAGCAGTCTGTCAGCAGAGCAGAGCACCCACAAGCTGCAGAGGAGAAACAGAGAGTGCCAGGTGCACCATCCCAACGTGGAAAAGTGGAGCAAAGAGAAATGTTAAAAGCAGAGCCAAAGCATCCTGATTCACTGCATTCCATTGATAAAGCAAAGCCACAAGGAACTGCACAACCAGTGTTAGAAAAGCCAGATCTGTCACCTTGGCCTGGCACAACAGAGCAAAGACAAGTTGCTGGAGAGGAGAAGCCAGGCTTCCTGCATTCTTTCAAGAAAGAGGCACAAGGCAAGAAGGCACAGACAGAATTGGGACATTTAGAATTACATCATTCTCTCAGCGAGGCAGAGCAAGAAACTTTAAATGCAAAATCACAACATTCAGATTTATCTGCTGGCAGATTAGAACACCATGAAATCCTACAGCCAGAGGCAGAAGCAATGGATTTATCATGTTCAATTGGTGAAACACAGCAAACTCAAATTGCTGATGAGGATTTGGAGTGCCTAGATTTATTTCATTCCAGTGGCACAGTACAGCAAGAAAAGATTCAACCAGAGCAAGAAAAGATAGATGAGTTTTCATCATCTCTCAGCAAAGCAGAGGAATGGAAAGATGCAGGAATGCAAGCAGAACACCCTCAGGTGCAGGGCTCTATAGAGAAAACAGAAGGACTGCACATTCCTCCAGCAAACTCAGAATATGCAGATTTGTCATTCTCTGTTGGCACAGCAGAACCTCATAAAACAACACAGCCAGAGTTAAAAGAACAGAGTTTGTTGCATTCATTTGTCAAAACAAAGCCATCATGGGCTGCCCTACCAGAGTCTGAACATTCAAATGTCATGGATGCCATGGGCAAAGTAGTGCACATGGATTTGTCCTCTTCTGTCAGTGAAGAAAAACAAAGCACACAGCTGGAGGCCAAACAGGAGAGGGGAAGCTATACATTACACCCAGAGGAAATTGTAAAACTAAAATTGGAACAACCAGTGTTTGCAAGTCCTCATGGCATGGAAGAGCAACCAAATACATCCACAGTGGAAGGGGAGCTCCCAGAGTTCTTCCATTCCTCTGGCAAAACAGAAAAACAGGACACTGCACAAGCAGGGTTCACGCCTTCTGATGTTGTGTATTCCACAGGAAAATCAGAGCAGTTGCAGCCAGAACAACAGAATTCAAAACATCCAGATTTGTCATACTCTCTTGGCAAAGCAGAGACTCATGTAATAAAGCCACCAGATTTATCATATTCCTATGGCAAGGCAGAGCAACCACAGACTGCCCAGCTGGAGCATCCAGAGATACCCTATTTCACTGGGGAAACAAAGTGGAGGGGTGGGGTCCAACCAGAACAGCCATGTGTTAGTTTGCAGACCTCTGATGTTGAAGCAAAGCAGCCAGAAACACCTGTAGCACCTACCTTTGTCAAGACTGAGGAGCAGGGAACTGCACAACCCAGCTTCAAGCAATCAGATTTATTAAGTCCCACTGACAAAGCAGAGAAGCATGAAATGGCCCCAGTGAGAGCAGGACATGCACAGAAGCGAGACTCTGATGTTCCTTTATCTCCAAGTGCTCAGCTGGAAACTGAACAACAAAATTTATCATTTGCCACTGAGGAAGTAGCCAGCCACAAAATTCAACCATATTCATCTCTTACTGAACAAACAGTGTCTGTACCTTTGGGTGCTCCACATATTATCTCTGAAACAAGCCCTGAAGGAAAACTAAAGTCTTCACCTGTAACTGAAGGCTCACACTCCAAACATTTAGATATTTCTTACTCCCATGGTAAAACAGAGCACTCAGAAACTGCCCTGCCTGAGCCAGAGTCCTTTTTAACAAGGAAAGCAGAGAATACAGAAAGTCTTCTACGTTTGCCTGTAGCTGCAAAGTCAGAGGCTGAATGTGAAATTTTACCCGAAGCTGAGAGAGAAGAGACTCCACATTACTTTCACACAGCTACACAATTAGAATCTGAACAACTAAATTTATCATATTCTGCAGATAAAATAGAAAGTCTAGAAAGTCAGGATTACTTGACTGTGCCTTCAAAACCACAGTCTGAACCTTCAGTTCCATTTTATTCGGCTGATGAAACATGTGAGCAAGAAGTTCCACCCTATTCAAAACCAATCTCTGAATATCTGGTTCCCACACGGTCCCTTGCTGGACAAGAAAATCAAAGTATGCAGCCACTTATTACACAGCCCAGACAATCAGAGTGTGAACATGTAATTCCACCACACAATGAAAAACAGCTGCAAAAAATTCAACTCAGTTCACCTGAAACAGCAAGCTTAAAGACAGAGCACTCGGAGAGTATGCCTCAAGAGCAGGAAAAGCCAGAACCCTGTTTGTTGGACACAACATATTTGTCTCCAGAACAGCCAAGAAGTTCCCCCAAATCCACTACTGAGCAATATGAACAAGAAATGCAACCTGATGTACAGACAGTACAGAGGTCAGTGAGCACAAAGCTGACTGGTGTTGCAGACCAGCAAGCAGTGTCATCAGAGTCATTTACTCCTTTTCATAAATTACCTGGAAAGTCAGAACTTGAGAAGTCAGTAGCAGTGGCTCTCACTGATGATGAAGAGAAACAACAAATTCCATCATCTTCAGCTCATGTAGCAGAAGTGCTTGGAAAGCAATCTAACAAAGTGTCAAGCATTTATACTGAAGGAGAGAACAGACGTGAAATGCAACAAATGCACACAACCTTGGAGCATCTGGGAGCTGCTGGTGAATGGGGCAGCTCTTCTTCAGCAGAGATTAAGCCCCTTAGCCCAAGTTCTGAAGAAAAGCAGAACCCAGATATTCCATCTTTTGGGCTGGCTAGCTGGCTGGTAGAAGAGGTGAAAGCTCGCTCAATTAGTCCAGTAGGGGCTGCGGGAGTAGACACGCAAGGAATTCAGCTTACTCCAAGTGAAGCCTCTGATTTTGGATCAAAACCATTTCCAGCTGGAAGCTGCACAGAATTTACAGTTCAAGGGACTACAGAGACTACAGGACATAAATTTATAGTTTCTGAGTCAGTGTCAAATAAATTTCCTCACAGGAAGTCCCTAGACACTAGTCCCAGAACACAAAGGTATGATTTGCCATCTCTGGCAAGAGATAATCAAGGCCCAGAAGTTTTTCTGGGTCATGAAACTAGTACTTTAAGCCCTACAAAAATGGAAGCAGTGCAACATCTGGAGGCAGGCAAAATGTCTGAAGTGCCTGAACATTACCCAAGAGAAGAAGAGGAAGAAATGGAACATGCAAGTGCTGTAGAAGACATTCGGTGTGCTCTGGAGACTACTGAACAAAAAGATCTATTTAATATAATTTCAGAAGGCTATGAAATACTCAATATTCATGCACCTACATATATTTCTTCTGTTGATCAAGAAGAAAGTAAACACATGCCTGATAAATTAGAATACTTGGAAACAAATCCTTCATTTAGAAGAAAATTAGTTGAGGATGACCAGAGAACCCTAACTTCTGAAAGACCCATAGAAACTCCAGAAAGCTCAGTAGTGGGAAAGGCTGCAAGCCATGGACTAGTAGAATTGGTCAAAAAGGATGATGTTGAAGAAACTGAAGAAACTCAACAAGAAAACCTCCTGTTGCCAGAAAATAATTATCCAAAACTGGATCCTAATAATGGTACTGCTGATATGGATTATTTTGAAAAATACACATTGATTGATGACAAATCCCTAATTAAACCACAATTTGAAAGACGAATGTCATTGTCTCCTGTGACAGAAGACCCCAATGAATCTCTGGAAGAAGCCAAATCTTTTCAAGAAAGTACTGAGGTAGATACTTTGGAAGAGTTTTCCTTACTTGAGGACCTGGATGAAGTCTTTTATGGTTCCATAAAAGGAGAAAGCCAAACACAGTCCTATGCAGATGTTTCAAAACCTTTACCACTGCAAAAATCAGTTGATTCTAGCAGTAGAAGCATTACAAATGTAGAAGATGAAAGGAAGTCCCCGGGAACCCCACTCTTTGACTCAGAAGAAGGAGTGCTGGAACGATCTCTCTTGTTCCCTACCACTGTTGCTGCTGTTAACCCAGAGCTTTTAGAGGAGCCACCTGCTCTCTCATTTTTATACAAGGACCTCTATGCAGAAGCAGTAGGAGAAAAGACAAAGGATGAGACTCCCTCTGATGAAGAAAGTGGTAATTCTAATGCTTCTTTCCCTAGTAGAAATTCAGACACAGATGATGGAACTGGAATATATTTTGAAAAATACATTCTAAAAGATGAAATTCCAAGTAAGACCATGGGGCCTCAAAAAGATCAGATACCAGAAGATGAGTCCTTTAGTGGAGGAATTTTGGTTTGGAGTTCAGAGAATGAGCAGAAACATGGATCTGGTGATGTTCAATATGCCAAAACTGAGGTTCTATCAGAAAGAGGAGTTATGGAGAGAGACAAATTCCAAGATGACAGCAACATTCAAGCAACAATTTGCAAACCAATGCATGCCATTCCTTTTGGAGGCAGAACAGTTCTTTCAGGTGCAGGAACTGATATCACTGAACAAAGAGAAGAAGAAAACATAGCAGTAGAAAGAACAGAAGAGTTGCCAGAGCAGTCAAGTCAACAAGGATATCAAGTGGATTATCAGGGAGCTGCATATCAAGGGGACAGTACTAAGCAGGAAGAATGGCAAGATATAACAGCAGTTCCTCAGATGGAAAAGTTTGTTCCATATGTCAGGGCTCCCACTGAAGACAGCATAGATGATCAGTTTACTCAGGAGCATCTGTCCCGTGCTTCTACCATTCAGCAAACAGAGCACCCAGATCTGCAAGGAGAGGAGCAGCCCCGTGATGTTTATGAAGATTTTGCTGAGTCAATGGACTATGATGTGATTACACAAGAAGAGCTTTTGCAAGATGAAATATCATCTCAATTTACACACGAGGAACTATTATTTGAAGACAGAGACTCCTTTGATCATGCTGCTGATAGCTATGAATTTGTTAATGAGCCAGAACAAAGAACTCCTGTTGAGCTTGAAGATTCAGGCTTTGTGGTGATGTATCCTGAAAAATCAAAAACAAACATTCCTCAGGTCGAGAGCCCACAAAGAGAACTGAAGAAAACACAAGTAGACACTTATTGTTACCACTGCAAATGCCCAATATCTGCTATTGACAAGCTTTTTGGAGAGCATAAAGACCATGAAGTCACAACACTAGATGATGCTGCAACCAAGATGAAGGTAAGAATTAATTTGGATTTAAAAAGTAGCTACTAAGGATAATTTCTCCAGTCCCCTTACATTGTCAAGAGGAGAGGCTTCAAAGAGCAGTCCAGAACCTAAGATGCAGTAATCTATTAAATAAATGCCCTTCCTATACACTTGTTGGCGATCTTGAAGGGAGACTGTCTTATTAAGGTATTCTCTGCAGTCCTAGACTTGCTAAGCTGGTATTTTAATTTATTAAGAGTTTGAATGGCCTTGTTCATACGTAGTTGTTACCAGACTTTTCATCTTACAGTCTTATCTGTGTAAGTTTGTTCTGGTTTTGATAGGTAGGGGGAGAAATGGGAAGAACGTTGTTTCTGTGAAAATAAAACTTGAGTAACAGCAGCTCACTTCACTTGACAAGGTACAAAAACCTCCATATGTGGATATCAGCATCATCATCAACTGTTCCCTGTCCCACTTAGATGCATTGGTTGCTTGAAGATGTTAGACAAATTACCCTACACATTTTTGTTGAAGTGCCAACCTATTTGCATTCAATTTCATCTGCAATATGGCCTTAAACTGGAGAGGGATGTTTCACAAGGTCTTATGGTGACAGGACAATGGGCAATGTCTTCAAACTGAAAGGGAGCAGATTTGTATTAGACATTAGGAAAAAAATTCTTCAGAGTGAGGGTGATGTGGCAGTGCAACAGGTTGTCCAGAGAAATTGTGGATGTCCCACCCCTGGAAGTGTTCAAGGCCAGGCTGGATGGGGCTCTAAGCAACCTGGTCTATTGGAAGGTGTTCCTGCCCATGTCAAGGAAATAGGAACTAAATGGTCTTTAAAGTCCCTTCCAACTCAAACCAATCTGTGATCTGTACCAGTACCATTATGGCATCAAGCACAGCTAGGAGTTTATAGTCCTACTTCTTGCAACTATATCCAAGCTGTTCCACTCCATTTCAGTAAGCTAAGTCCATTGCTATAAATACTGGTGAAAATGCTTTTTCTGTGGAACTATTGTTCATTAAAGTGCAATTCTTCTTGTGAAAACAACGTGTATGTGATACCTCACTTCTCCCATATCAGAGCTGTTCATGTGCAAGTGGACATATCATACAGATGTTCCTTTCTTGGTTACCAGCTATTTATTCTCACCCCTGTAAATGAAAGGGGAGATTTCCCTTTTTGGCACATTTCACAGGAATACAGATTTCGTATCATTTTGCCAAAATTCCAGAAGGGCTTGTATTTATGTTATCTTTAACATAATAATATCTTTATTACCTCATATGTAGAAGAGAGAGATCAAAAGTAGGAGGAGTCAATGTGACAGTTTCACATATCAGTGCTTGCAAACCATCTCCATGGTGCTCAGATGTGGAGTTGTTTTTTATACATGGTCATTCATGCTTGGCTTAGCAGTGATAACAAGGCACGAGTAAGTCAGCAATAAAGTCACAGATCCCAGGCACCCCCCAAATGTACCCTCATTACAGCCAGTCAAGTTATCCTGCAAATAAACCTCTCATGACATCACTCCCTGGCTGTGGAGCATGGATATGAAGCCAGTATTAAATTTGGCTGCAACACAGGCCTGGCTTCACATGATTGCTAACACTCAGGGCTCAGATTACTCTGAGACTGCGTTTGTGTGTCTCTTGTTACTTCTGTATAATTACTGAGAAAACATTAAGGTAGCAAAACGCTTGTTGCATGAATTTTTAATTTTTTTAGATTTTTTTTTTTGTTATTGTTGCGTGAGAACTCTGAGAACATGGCTTCACAGTAAATTAAATGAGCTAATTAAATGGATGGCATCTGTCAGATTTTACAGTTCATCCTGACAAAAAGAAATTTGTTTCCAAATCTTGATGATTTGCCCTAAACAGTTTTGAAGGGAGGTTTCAATTGTATTGTCCAATGTGACATTTGTAATTAATATAAAGTCACATGCTTTTTTTCTACAGCTCTAGCAGTAAAATTTTGGAACAATAATAAGCTGTTACAAAGGAAGATGACCTTCCCTTTAGATTTCTGCCATCAAATTAAAACTGGGCATTTTTATAAATAGTGACTTGCGCCAGAGCAGTTGGACAATTTATTTTCATAAAACGTCAAGCAGCACTAATAAAAAGTTCTGAGTTGTCTCTGATGTCTGTTGTGCCTTGGACTGCTTTTGTTTTCACATAACTCAACCAGTGATTTTGATGACTTCTTGTTTATAGGAATTATGTGTATATATATACACACATACACATACATAAAGGTATATCTATTTATTGATATATCCATTTATATAGAGACAGATATCTATCTTTAAATTCTAATTAAAAAAGCCATGACACAGTATAATTGATTACCCTCACAAAGGTACCTTTGTTATCTTCCTTTTTGTGGGCTTGTTCCTGTGACCACTCAAGGACACTCATGAGGCTCTGGGTACCCTCACTCTCTGGCAAAGCTGCATTGGAATTCATAACATTCAACAGATTGTATGGACACAGCACTTTATCAAACAGAACTCACTTGTTTTGGTTTGGAAACAGTTCTGTGACTGCTCCAGTTGCTATTTCTGTGCTTGTCTCTGCAGCCAGGGTGACACTTGAACTTACTTAGCAATTGTTCCAGTGGTGGCTCATGGCAAAAGGAAAATATTCACCTAAAATAAATTCTGTGTAAAAGTTTATAAAATAACCTGTCTAAGTTATTGAAACATTTTAAATTTCAGGATCAGTTAAATAAACTGCTAGCAGCACTGGAAGAAAAGTCAATGAAGATTGAAGGGTTTGTGAGTGATATTGAATTACGGTTTAACTCAGTTGAGGTAAGTCCAGTGTTTTATCACACAAGTTTTCTTTTCCTCTACAAGATTACTTCTCAGATATACTTGCCTTGTTGTGCAGCACCATTGCTTCCACTAACCTGGGCTGCTTATCCAGCCCTCAAATGGACTTCTCTGGAAGTTCACTGGATGGTGTTAAATTTGGAGGAAGAAAAATATTGCTTTTTTGCACATTACTGCAAAATGAAATATGTAACTGTCAAACACTGAAGGAAAAAGTTCTCTTAATTTTGTTTGTGCCTATGAAAGTTTGTTCACACTGTATCTTTATTTAGAATCCCATGCAAAGCAACTAAAGTAGTTGGCCAGTATCTTAAGTTCTGATTGCCCAAGTTCTTAAGCCTTGAGAACTGTGTTAATTTCAGTTTTAAGCATTCTTATTTATTTATTTATTTATTATTCTTATTTATTTTTTGGTCAGACTTTCTATCTCAGTCATCAAATATTAATTTTAAACCCTAACAGTAAAGAGAAAAAAGAAACTGTTGTTGATTTTTACATATTTCTATAGAGATATTTCCCCCAGAGGTGTTTGCCTGCAGAAATACAATTGTCTAATTGTCAATCTGCCAGAATGAATATGGTGGATGGCTCATGCATGGGTAATTGAGAATTTCTGTTCGTTCATTAAAGGTTGTCATTTTGTTCTGCAGGAAAACTGTAAGAAAAATGCAGACCTGTTGGAAAAGCAGAATGAAGAAATGCTTAAGAAAGTGGTAGCACAATATGATGAGAAATCAGAGAACTTTGAGGAAGTGAAGAAGATGAAAATGGAGTACCTGTATGAGCAGATGGTGAACTTCCAGCAAACTGTTGATTCAGCAAAGGAAACTTTGGAGACAACAGTAAAAGAAACAGATGAAGTGGATGGATTTGTTTTTCTAAATGTAAGTAAAATTGGGTTTCACGTTGTAGTTTTAATTATATTAGTTAGGAAAGGACTTCTGTACCTAAGGTCTCCAGGATTTTTTTTTTTAAGATAGCTAAATCCTGCTAGCTTAGCTGGTTCCACTCTGAAACTGCTGGTTTTGATGTGGGAATTCTCAAAGAGAACTGTACGGAGAATGCACAGGACAAAAATGTGACTTATGCTAAATGGTTCTGTTTGTTTTTTAAGAAGGAGAAAAGACAGTTTGATAATATATCTAGAATTAATAACTGAGAAGTAAGAGATGTTAGAGTATTTAGGTATTTTACCATATGAAAAATAAAATTCATATTATGCATAAACAGAAGAAAGTAATCATTGAAACAAGAAAATGTAATTGAAAAGTGAAATGCTTTCTGGGCTGTAGGGGGTTTTGTTGTGTATTGTTGTTGGTTTGGGGTTTGGTTGTTGTTGTTTTGGGGTGTTTTTTAACGAGCAGATGGACAGTACTTATGCACTCAGATTACTGAGGCTGTGATAAATAATTACTGTTGAAAAACAGTGAGGTGCTGTGTTGGTTGCTGACTGGGGTGAAACCTCGACAGTGAGACAGGATGAGGGCTGTGCATGTGATGTGTGTGTCTAATGATCCTTCCTGGACGTTAAAAATGTCTCCAGTGCATCTACAAGGCTGGACCTGCTAACTCACACAGTCATTGGTCTTAAACTCTGTTCAGAGGGTGTTGCTGGTCTCCAGTACTGTTCTTGTGCTGCAAGACTTGTCCTTAAGTGAGCCACAATATTTCTTCTCTCTACAAGTACATTACCAGTCTCAAAGAGGATGGAGTTTCTGGGATAATAATCTTCCCCCATTATGGAATTAGCATGTGGCCTGGAAGTTGCAGATAAACTACCTTGGAATGCCAGAAATAGAGAGGCCAAATTACTCTTTAAAGACTGATCACTCATGCAAAATAAATCTTTTGAGATACAAGTGTCCAGCCCATATGTGCCCCAGCAGCTACAGAAATGATGGACCAATATTTAGCTCTCTTCCCTGTTCTGTGCCACACAATGTTGCAGTATCCTCTAACCAAGTGAATATTATGGCAGATTGGCTATTTTGGGATGAACGAAAAATCTGGATTATTTTCCTGATTTTGTGAGGATCAGTGCTTTGGCAAAAAGATAATTTTGTAATCTGTAATTCTTTTATGGGGATGTGAAAATTATTGGATTCCTCTTTTATTAATGATAAAGGACAAGAACATTTTTGTTCATAGGCCAGGAAACATTAGCTGAAGATTCCTGGGGCACGGGACAAATTCTCATTCCATAAGTATAAATCTTACTGGCTTCTAGTAATAAGAAGTTATGAGGGACATTTTAGCCAGAATTTGGATTTAACTATTCTTAATGTGCAAGTGGTTCTTTCTCTAAAAATCCTGGTTCAAGAAAGTATCTGATTATGCTCTGTGTTCAAACATAGATATTGAATACTGACCCCGCAGGGACTTAAAATGAGATTTCCACTCTAATATCCTGCTGAGCCAGATCTTTGAAATGAAATATTTCTAAGGGAACAAATTCTCTGCTTGTGTGAATGAGCAGCATTCCACACAACCTCAAGTCAATAAAGCTGTGTGTTTTATGTCTGTGGAGAGTAGGAAGACTGTTAGATGATCATCTAACATCATCATAGGCTTTTCAGCACTTTGGGGGTTTTGCAAACTGTTAACACATTTCTTTTCCCTTCTCTAGTCATCTAAAGAATTGAATAAAAGGTACATGAAGTATGGGATAACTGCACTGTAGTGAGTACTAGGCCTAGCATGCCAGATGCTTCATGTAGTATTTGTGAGCTTTGAAAACACACTGCTAGTAATCAGAGCTGCCTTTATAAACCTTGCTAATAATGAAATTTAGAAAAGTGGCTTTATATTGTTGCTGTAATTGACTAGTTTTGAAGTGTTTTTCACATGTTCTGTAATACATTAATTAAACAAATAGCACTTTAAAACATCAGCTCAATTTCACATCTCTACACAGACATTTATAAACAGATGCTCCTTATTACTATGATACAAATACAATGACCATTGTGACCGTGCTTCCACCTTTTAGACTAACAAGACATATCACTGATATGTTTCTTTTTTCACTAATCTGGTTCAGTGTCACTTAGTCTCTGAAAGACTATAACAAAGCAACACAGGTATTTTGACTGTGTTTCTGAACACAACTCCAGAAAAATGAGATTAGGTAGATTTCAAAACCTGGCTAATAGACTACAAGCTGATGTTTTCCTGTGGCTTTCCATTGTCACTGCCTGATTCTGGGTGTTCCAAAGGACTGGTGCCCCATCATAGCTGCATCCTGCTCTGCCTGTACACACCAGTAAAAGCACACAATCTCAAACAGTTCTCTGCCACATGGGATTTTCTCAAGGGAGTTATTTTGGTGAGTCCCATCCTTTATGAGAGAAGTGTTCAACCATAAGCCCATATTCCCCAGAATACTTTTCTAGGGTAGAGGGAAAGCACTCACAGAAGTTGGCTGCAGGCTTCTCCTGTGCAAGCCCCCAGAGCTGCACTGCCCAGCCCACAGCTCTGACTTTCCCCAGAGGGCTTGGGCATTGTGCAGTGCATGTCAAACAGACCCTTGTCAGTGCTCAGCTATCACAGGGATATGTGCTGACAGGCACTGGGGTGTGACAGTGACACCAGGGTTTCAGTTTGCAGCCAAATTGCAGCCCCAGGAGAGCGATCTGGAGAGAATGTGCCAAACACCCCTTCAAGGTTTCTATTAATCTCCAGAATTAGAACTATAAATCCGGACTCACCTGTTGCAAACCAAACTATCTGGCCATGTTTCTGCATTTAGTTTATTGCATAAGATTAGAGCAGGTGAAATGGGACAAAACAATTTTCCAAGGTTTTCTGTCCACTTGATCTTTGCGTTTTACTTACACTATAAAGTTTATTCTGTTCAGTGCATGGGCTTGGTTATTACTTTAGTCTGATAATACCTGTCTACCTAGAATAGGTTAAGAACAAGTCTATTTAAAAATGCATGTTTTTCTAAATAAAATGTATTTTACATTTGTTGTGCTTTGTTAAGATTATGCATAATTAACTATTTCAGTGACTGAAAAAAATGAAGGGGAGAAATATAAAATTCAGATGCCTTGAAAAAAACATTTTCTTCCATTTTCTTGAGGCTGCTTCTGTCTCAGGGTTAAAAATGTTATGAGTTTTTTTTTCATATAGTGAACTCAGCAAATACAGGCTAATTAAGTGGAATCTATCTTCCCTCTCATGTTTT
The DNA here is from genome assembly GCA_013400215.1 of Cisticola juncidis. Taxonomy (NCBI): domain Eukaryota; kingdom Metazoa; phylum Chordata; class Aves; order Passeriformes; family Cisticolidae; genus Cisticola; species Cisticola juncidis. The sequence goes on along the minus strand of VXBR01009946.1, from coordinate 231,245 downwards.
TTGGCTTGCCACAAGCAGCTGCTTTACATTACATCTCTGGAGTCAGCTGCTGTAGTTAACTCCAAGGTTTGTAACCTTTAAAGGCACTGCATTAGCAAGCCCAAAACCTCGTGTTCTTGAGAGTCTTGCTGAGAACTTCCACATCTTCACATTCTCATGGATTAAGTGTAAACAGACTCTCACTATGCTCCTGATTCAAAACTGCAGTATGGCCTAAATGTTCAAAATCAGGGAAACAGCTTCTGCTTGCATGCTGTCCTCAGGTTCCCAGGAAATATTCAGAGAAGCATATGTCACATGGTCTTTTCTTATGGCCTTTGGAAAACTATGCAATACAACAAAGGATTTACATGCACAGATATGTGTTTTCTTCCAATTAGGTTACTTTCTGCAATGGATACCACTCTCTCTTTAGAGAAGGTGCCCAGTGCTTTTTCACTGTTTGAGCACTATGCAGACAGCCCAGGACAAAGCAATCAACACTCCTTACAACACATGGCTGGTAAGAAACTCTGGATATTGTCTTCACAAAAGCTAACATTCTGGCAATACTTTGGAAATTTCAGGAAGCTAAAAATAGAATCTATTTGAGAAGCGTAGATTTGCAAACCATGTAATTAGCAATCAGATTTGAATGCAAAATGAAGTTTAATTGTGCACAAATGTTTGGCTTATAGTAGGTACAGTAAGATGAGCAAGAACGAGAGGTGCTAAATTGGAGGATTCTTGCATCATTTCAGACATCTGTACCTCAGACAAGCAGAAGGTCTCGCTCTGTAAATCTCCCAGGGCCAAAGTTGCATTTCTTTGCATGCAGAGATAGAAGAAGCAATCAAAGGGTCTCTTGAGCTCTCCTCCTCTGAGGCTGGCAGCCCCAGAGTGCTTGGTGTGGGACTGAGAGAAGGGGGCTGGTTGATGGCTGAGCTCCCTGGACTTGTCACAAGAGGATGGAGGCACCTGAAACTCCCAAGAGATATGAAGGGAAAATGGTCAACTATAGCTAGAAACAGCCTCTGCCTGGGAGGGTAGTAGTGCAAATTGCATATGAGAATGGGGTTTACTTATTTCTGTCTGATATTTCACATCCTTTAAAAAGCCTGACTGGGCTTTCTGCTCTGTCTGTATATATAGGTGTGTTATCTAGATCTGGACAGCTGTCAACAAAGATCTTGTCAGCACCATTTTGTGGATTCATTTTCTTCATAACAGGACCTCACTCCAGGGTTTCTTTTTCAAGAGAACAGTGGTTTAGGGATCTGCCATCCCACTATCATGCTCTGTGGCCTCCCATTCATTGTCATGTGGACCACTGCCATTGTAGTCACTCATGGGTTTTGAAGGGCAGCCCCTTTCTCATGTGTTTGGTCCCTGAGCACTGAAACTGGAGCGTTGGCTACCCTGAGGTGCTTTGTTCACGGGCTGGATTTTCAGGACTAATGGGACATTGGAGAGGTGCCCACCTTGAGCAGACTCTCTGGTGTCCAATAAGAGCTGAGTGCACTTGGCAGTGTCAGTGTGGAGAGATTGTCCCTCTCCTCCACACCACTGCTTTTATTAGACTTAGAGGAACTCAAATATATCTGAGATGCTGATGTCCTTGTCAGACGTGTATGGATTTGCCTGTGGCATTTGAAGCTTCTCAGGTGAAGCTGGGCAGGCATTTGTGCACGCAGCATTATTGCAGTGTCATTTTTTTAGCAAGTCAGACACTTCCAAAAAAGACCATTTTTGTAACTCATTCTGCCAGTTCACTTGCTGGTGTAAAGGTGCTGTGTGTCTTGGCTTAGTTCCTAAACTTCCTCTTGCAGTCCCATGGGTGCAACTGTTCATTCCTCCCAGGCTGCTGCCCACTGGCAAGGTCATGCAGGAGGACAGAGCCATGTGCTTCTTTTCCCACAGGCCACTCCAACATTTATTTTCCTAAACTGCTGAAGTCTGCTTTCTGAGTTCGTTTGCATTAGCTACTGTGTTTCCTGGCTCCAGACCAGTTTGCTTTGACAAATTGCAAATGAATAATTGTTCATTAGTAAGAGATCTTCAAAGCTCCTTATCTTTTATGCTTACTTAATCTCTAACATACCTAGTTTTCTGTCTTCACATTTACTGCAAAGAACTTCAACTGCTATCATGACTTTGACTCTGGCAAGCAGTAGACAAAAAAATTTCTTGGGTTTTTTTTCTTATTTATTTGATAGTTTTTTTTTTCAAAATTACAACCCCCCCCGAAGGAAAATAGTTACATGTGTACATTAAACTTCATTTGGAATTAAATGGCTTGAATACATAATTTATGACATACTAGGGAACATTTTCAGGCACCTGGAATTTCAGACACCTGGAATTTTATTTGACTGAACCCATATGATGCCAGGTTTCTTCAATCCCTGTATTTTCCTTCAGATAGAATTCTGTTTACTGAACAAATTCATACAACATTATTTTCACCAGTTCAGATACATCTTTCCTTCAAATGCCCTCCATTTCCAAATTTTCCATATCCCCTGATGAAAAGCCCATTTCCCTCAGATTCTTCCTCCTTTCATGTAAACCATTTCAATTCATAAATGCATTAGCATAAAAACCCTTGCAGCATGCCATTGAACATAATGGAATCCAGGTTATGCCTGAGTATAGGAGAGTGGTATTTAATTAAAACATTTTAAAATAATTATTTCCAAAGCCCACTGCAATTCCTGGCCTTTTATGCTGGAAGGTGAGGACCTTTGCTGATTGTCAAAAAGTTTCCAATAGAGACACAGAGGAATGTATTTGCTTTCCTTCTTCAAGTACACAATGCTGAGGAAATATTGTTTCTCGTTACATTGGAAAATGCATGGATTACTGTGGAGATTACATAGCATGATAGAAAACTTCCTTACACCACAGGACTCCAAAGAAAACTTAACTGCTGAGAACATATGCCACTTTTATGTTGAAAAATATCATTTAATCCAACTCATTGCAAATACCTCATTTTTTATTAAAATTTGCCTTAAAAGGGATCACTTAAAAGAGGACAATGCACAAATGTTCTGTTTCTGAAGAGAATAGTTCAGTTTCTTGTTTTGAAATTGCTTCCTTTCAAATTGTTTCATATTATGCAAAAAGGAAATTAGAAATAAAATGTTTCTCAATGTTGCTGAACTGAATTTTGATCTATGATTTTTTGTTTTTCAGAAGTTTCATTCAGTATACTAGCTTCTGTTCAGATTTGGCATAATAATAAATCTTGCAACTGTGGGGTTTCTGTGATCAAAAATAGTGGTTTCTAGGCAACTTCATGGGGAAAAAAATGGTTTCCCCACCATGTCCACTGAAAGGAAGTATTTTCCTAAAGATGATAAATTTCTTAATTACCAAATCTAGATGTAGTCAAAAGACAAAATGAGGATTGTTTTTAGCAATAAGAAGGATAATTTTTTTTCAATGGGAAGCAGATGTAATGCTACTGTACTGGTAGCTCTCTGTATAAATCATAAGGAAACAGCCAGCATCTGCATTTGCCTTGTTCATGCCACAGGGGATCATCATCATTACTGTGGAGATAACTGAAAAGAAAGCTAAAGCTTTCTGCTGAGATTCTAAGAGAATTCATGAAATATGGAAATTTACTGGGTGAAGAAATAGAACCATATATTTTTGTTCCCTGCAATCACTTTAACAATTATAATCTTTTGGGGCTTTTTGCTCCTTTCTTTCCCCTCCCTCTCTTCTATGACATAATCACAGAGGCGAACAATATCTCATCTGGGGCTGGATATGTGTCAATCAGGAGACAAATGTTTATGTGAAAGCTGGGGAGCCTTGGAAATCTTGGGAGCTCTTTGTGAGGAACAATCCTGGTGACCCCATGGGGTTCAGGTGCTTTGGCAGAGTTCAGGTTCACCTGCAAACCAAGAATTCCCAGTCCCCGGGTGCGTGGGGAAGTGACCATGGCAGGAAGGAGCGCCAGGCTGTGCGAGTGCAGTCAGATTCCACTCCAGAGCAGGGCTGGACCTGAGAGTGCAGGGAGCCTCCTGCTCCCCAGTGCCTCCAGAGCCTTCTCTGCCTGAAGCACATCCCTGTCAGTGGATGTCAGTGTCAGCAGCACTGGCACTCTGCAAGAATCCCCTCCTGGCAGGGCAGGTCTTGTCTGCTGCCCACGTTTCCGGGATCAGTGTGCACATTTCTCTGGAGGAGGGTGTGGGCTCAGCTGTGAGCTGGGTTTGGGTGGTCCGAGTACTAGGACTGCATCTTATTTTGTCCAGACTTGTGAGGGAAACAGGGGGCTTCCAGTGCTGAGCAGATCCTTTTTTCTGTTCCTAGTTTATGAGGATCTGTTGCTCTAAAACTGCACCAGTATTTTCCATCAGTATTTCCTGCTGTACTTGCTCTGTGGAAATAAGCAACCTGAGTGAAAATAAGCAACTGGGTTGACTCATGAATTTGTAGGTAATTTGGCTGAGAACACAGGATCGTGTGTAACAATGGGAGACTTTCCTCTCAGTCCCACAGACACCGACTGTGATACCCCAGGAGCCAAACTCGGCCACCAGCACCTCCATTGCTGTCTACTGGGCTGTGAACGACGGGGACACCATCGACTGCTTCCAGGTCTACTGCATGGAGGAGCTGCAAGCCAGCAAAGATGCAGGGGGTGTGTAAGATCTTGCCCTTTCCCCCTGGCCTGGGGTAAGCAGATAGGAGGATGAGCTGCTGGGGAGTGCCCAGGACAAGGGAAGAAGAATAGCTGTGAAGACATCATGTATAGAACTAAAGATAGCAAATAGTGGAGGAGTTCATGAGGAAGATGCTGTTTCTTCTCCTCCCCTTTGTCCCTGAAATGCAAGATAATATCATGGTCTGTAAAGGCCATGGCAGTTTTCAGCTGTTGAAATGCCTTTTCATGAAGAGGCCTGACCATCAGAGAGGATGTGTCCATGCTGCCCTATTGTTACTCATGGGTACTGCAGACAGAGCTCCCAAGGGGACAGGTTTCCTTATGTTTTTAGGACCCTGCATGTGCTTGAGAAATATGTCCCCACTGAAAAAGCATTAGGAAAAGGCAGTCAGTGTTTCCACAAGTAGACAAAGATTTTTTTTCCAAATGTCTCAAATGTTAAAAATTGAAATTTAATAAAGGGGATTCAAATGCTCATTTGTTAAAAAGCTCAAAGTAGAACCTAAAGTCACTTTTACTGACCAGGCTCTGCACAAATCCATATATGCATATATGTGCAGGCTAAAGGAAGTTAAGGGCTTTTTGTAGTATATAATTTATAGCTAAGTGCTATATAGTTCATTATGAGGAATTGTTGTTACAGAGTGGTGACACCAGGGTTGGTAACTGCTGGTTTCACGTCCCAAACTTGCATTCTGTAGAACTGAGGGTGATAATCTCTACTTGCCATGAAAGGCATTTCTGTACTCTCAACTCAAGGGCATGTCAAAAGCTTTCTGCCAGAGTGAAATATGGAGGTCTTAGCTGGTAATGATTTGTTTTGGTGGTTTTTTTTAACTGACTGTTTTTAATATGTTATTTGAGAAACAAAGTTGTAAGCCCTACCAGTGCAAACATGAGTGATATGTGTGTGTTCTCCTAGCCCTAGTGGAAGAGTACAGAGTGACAGTGAAGGAGAGCCACTGTGTCCTGGAGGACCTGGAGCCAGATCGCTGCTACAGCGTGTGGGTCATGGCTGTGAACGGCACAGGCTGCAGCTTACCCAGTGAAAAAGTCATCTTTAAAACAGGTACGTGCAATTTTTGTCATTTGATTATTACAAGTTTCAGGCTCTTGGACCAATGTAGTCCACAGAAACTGCTTCATTTAGCTCATCTGGCAGATAGCAGGCAGTTCAGGTCATTCCCCTGCTTGCTAAGAGATGGAGGTATAATTGCTCCTGAGAGGAAATTTGAGGGCATTCAAGTTTGAAGATGTTTCCAGTGTTGGCCCACAAGGCTGCAGCATCAGGGCAGCACATTATGTATTTATCTTCTGAGTGTGATGCAGTGCTCCATGGAAGCTCTGGGAAAGCCACCTGGCTGCTCCCTGCTGCTGCTCCCTGTGCTGCCCACAGTGGAGAAGGTGGCTCCATGTTTTGCCTCTCTCCCATCCACCTGAATACATCTATGTGGTATTGATTTAGGATATTAATTTTTCAAGGGAAGGACTGCTTTACTGAGGCTACATGCTGTGTCTTGCTCAGTGGGACACAAATCTCAGGCTTGCCTGAGAGGCTCTGCTGTTGTTCGAGTGGTACAAATTGAGATGATTAACTAGATGAGTATTGCTTATGAGCTTCATTTGACTGATTCATTTTTCTGAACATTAATTTCCTTAATAATTTGTATTGACAAAACTATTGCTCCTTGAATTACAAGCAAGGAGAAGCATCCTTGTGTTTGAGGCACTCCTGTCAGACAATTTTTTCAGTGCTACAGGATAAGAACAATTATTCCACTCCTGCAGTCACAAATACAGGCAATGATATCTAACAATTTCATAGTAAAGCATTCTGTACCACACTGAGTTTCTTGTCTAAATCACTTGGCAGCAGCCACAGCTTCAAGCATTTTGCTTAATGTACTAGACTTCAAATCTGTTGATAATTCTCCCTGATACTTAATTTGTGATTTATATTTTAACAAAGGTTATTTTCCAGAGAACTCAAAGAGGAAATTCAAATTCTTGGCCTCAGCAATGCAACTGTGAACATGGTGCAGACTGTCTGCCAAATGCACAAATAATTATGAGTTATTGCTAGCTAATAAATAATAATTTTAAATGGGGGTTTTACCTTTCTGAAACCATTATTTTTAAGAAATCTCATTGTCTTTTGGCATCAGGCTCACCATACTTTTTCATAAAAATTGAATCCTTCTAATAAAAGTTAATTTATATGCGTCTTTATTGGCTTCCTTCAGCCTTTTTCTTTAAGAAAACAAATAAACTGGGTAAAATATGGGCTTATTAAACACCTTCCCTCAAAGCTCAATTGAATTCCCTCTGAAGTGCAGGAGCCCCAGAAGGACTTTTGGGGACACTGGTGAGGACTGGCTGGTGCAAACTTGCTGCATCTCTTCCAGCCGAAGGCAGAAAAAGGAGCACCAGTAATGGAAGCCAGTTCTTCAGTGGGAGTCCAGCTGCTTTGATATAAAGATAAAATACTTCAATTCTTCAAGTAGCCCAAAGGACTTGGAAGCAAGAATGTAGAGTTTATTTTTAGTAATTCAGATTGAAAGTTCTCACATACAAGAAAATAACTTTTCAGTATATGCACTTGTAGGAGTATACACTTTAGTGGCTGCACAAGGCTGAGACTCTTCCATTTCTTGGAAACACCCACAAAATTTCTCTCGTTGGCCCTGCACCTGTGGAGGTGTCAGTGTAGCTGGAGAGTTGTGGGGAATGCAGGTAGATGCTGCTGTAGCATCCCTCAGAACCCTCTGAGTCATGCTTCTCCACCTCCCAGACTCACAGCTTGCCCTTCCCTCTCCTGAAGAACATTTTGTTTCCAAACAGTATTTTCTGTGAGGGGATGATGCTGAAGGCAGGAAGTATTCCTCTATCCCCCTGATTCCTCCCCCGCAGCTGATCTCCTGGTGATCTGTCCTTGCAGTCCTAAAGACACAGAAGTGAACTCATCTTCTGCCGTTGCCAAAACCTGTGTGATTCTCACCCTGCTGGCTCTTTGCCTCTTATACAATCACTTACATGAGTTCCAGAACATGACAATGAAATTAGATTATGTATTCTAGCTGCAGTTAATTTGTTAAAAAAAAAATCTGAGAAGCACAGCAACAGCTTTTTCTGGTGTGCTCACTTCAGCTACTCTTTAGACAGAAATTTTCAAATTACAGTAGAAAAAGCTTAATGTCTTGTGACATACTGTTTACACATACACATACATAGATGTAGGTATGTGTGTAAGCTGCTGAATGCAGCTATTAGGGAATCAGCTATTAGTTTTTCATTCTTTAGCAAGGATGACTTTGTAAACAGACAATAATCAAATTTACCAGAAGAGGGTAAGGAACTATTGCTAAGGAACCTACAAAGAGGTATTACCAGATGATGCTCTATCCCACAAATTCATTGTCCTGCTGAATATGTACATTAGCTGTTCATGTAGTAAAACATACAGTAAATCTTAACCTGAACTGCTAACCTCCTGAATTTCACTGAACCAGGAAACTGTTAAAACTTGTGGGTGTTCTCCTTTCCTTTTCTAGTAAAAACAAATCATTTTTCTTAAAAACCAGAATGCCTCTGAAATGTTTTCTGTAGTTCTATTAGATTATCTTGCCATAAAATAATTTAATCCCTACTTTCATTTTAGGCTTCCTATTTGGTCTCCCAAGAGTAAAATTGTTCTTTTTATTACTATTATTTTTAGTTTTATTGGTACCCTTTCTTTTAGGATTAGCATTAGGACTGTTTATGTGAATTTCACAACAGGTCTTAAGGTGTTTTCTATTGCTGTTTCACAGAATGAGAAAAAACAAGGGAACACAACTAATCCATTTTCAGCCTACAGTGTTGAATGTGCAGTTTCACACAATAGCTTTTGATTACTTGCAGCTAGTGCATTATTTCATATTCTGTTTTCTGTGTTGCAGTTGGGCCTGTAGCTCTTAAACAGAATCTCTGAAAAGGAGAAATTACAGGACCGAATTTTAGCATAGCAAAAATAACCGGGACACAATTAAACAGAAAGTCAGCAAAGTCTCCGTGCCATTTTTTGCAGCAGCACGTTTGTTCCTGATGCAGTTCCTGCAGGGGCGGCTGAGGACAGGGTTGGGGTGATGCACGGAGAGCTGTAGGCAGCGCTGCCTCGGTGCCCTGCTCCTTGCAGATTGGCAGAAATGAGGAAACATCGCTCGAGGAAAGGCACAAAAATTCACCATTCCAAGGATGTGACAAACACACAACTATTCCAAATTACTTTCCCAGCATGTTTATTATTGTTTGTTTCCCTTCTAACGCACCCCTCTGCCATTCAAATACAAACAGGCAAAAGGACACCGCTGGGTGGGTAAAAATCCACCGCGTGGGTTTCCAAGAAGGCGGCTGCTCCTTCCCCTCCAAAGATGCCCCTGGCAGGGGGCACCCTCCTGGCAGCACAGCTAACGTGTCCTTGTGTCCCCAGCGCCCGCTGTGCCCTCCATCAGCGCCGAGGACTGCACCGTGTGCTGGGACACTGCCACTGTCCGCTGGCGCGCCGCGTCCCCGTCCGCCGAGTCCTTCATCCTGGAATACTGCCGGCAGCACTCGCCGGAGGGAGAAGGTCTCAGGTCAGTGCCCGCCCAAGCCCCCGGCAGCTCGGGCAGCGCTGGTGACCGCCCCCGCTGCCGAGGGATTATCCTGCCTGCAGCCACGCCAGGGGCAAATCCGCCTCTGTGCGCTGAGCAATTCGAGGGGCAGGCACTAATCCGTGAGATTAGGATGAGACATAAAAATACTTCCTTTTTATTCTGCTTAACCCGACAATCCCTTTCGTTCGGGGCTAAGACGGCAGAGACGTTGCGGTCTCTGCGATCAGCCCGGGTTCCGGGACTGTGCCGAGCAGGGCAGAGATCGTCGGCCCCGGGAGAAGCCGAGCAGGGCAGTCCCGAGGGAAGGAGAGCCGGGGGG
>VXBR01009946.1:142531-217894 GCA_013400215.1 Cisticola juncidis | reverse complement strand
ATTTACACTAAAAAAGACCCTCCTTTTTTCCTCTTTCTAATTTCAAAAACCTTTTGTGTCAATCAATGTTCTAACACCAATTTGAAGGTGCTAAGGCTCTTAAATACATTGAAATTTTCATCAGTCCTTTTCAAATACTTTTCAGTCCAGTGGGTGCCTTATGCCGGTACTGCCAATCCCAAACTCCAGCGGAGTGGAGAGGAGAGGAGAGGAGAGGAGAGGAGAGGGAGACATACAGCACAGCTGGGAGCAAACGTAGAGCTACTTGCTCTTTATTTTTAGCTCTAAGAGTTTTTTTCCACTCATGGTGCACCCTTTCTGTATGCTTCCACATGTATCTTGAGAAGCTTGCATACTTTCACCCTAACTCCATATCAGTGATAGCAGCACAGCTCTGGAGCTACTGTTTCAGTGGGATCTTGGGGGTGGAAATGACAATTATAGCACAGAGGGTGTTGTGAATCACTGCAAGGCATATCGTTTGCTGGGTACAGGCGATATTAAAAAATATCCCTTAGATGTTGTTTCCTTTGAATAAATGAGGATGCTGATGAGAGAAATGAGCATGAAAACACAGCATCAGATTTCCCTAAAACTAGAAAAATCACAGATTTAGGAGAAAACTGCTACTATAATATTCTTTGGCAAGTTAAAGGTGAAGAAACTTGCAAGTCCTTTTTGTTCTGCTTTAAATAGCCCGTACCTGATATTTGGAGAGTGGATTTTTAGTCTTACAGATTCCTCTTACAATGAGAGGGACTGAGAGGAGATACTTAAAATATTTAACTTCAAATTCTTTTTGACTTTCTATGTACTAACTTTTGCATCAACGATACCAAGAATTTGAGAGGACAGTGTAAATAAGATAACATTTAATCTAAAGGCCAGGATGCCTCACACTTTGATAACAACATTAGTACATTTCAAATCTTCTCTAAAGTGGGCAGGTGTATATAAAGTCGAAACTATCTGACATTAGAAATGTTGTAGGTGGATTTCTTTTTATTTCAAAATTACAGTTCACTACTTAAGGTGAGTTTGAGGAAGATCCATCTGCAATGCTTGTTTCAAGAAATCAGAAATTAAACAGCCTTCCACCAACACAGTCAGGATGCATTTTCCCTCGCCTTCTCCTACACATAACCTGTGTGCTGTAAGCTAAGCACCAATCATACCTTCTCCTCATCCTTGCTTTTGCAGAGACAATCTAAAGCATGATAAACTCCTGTGATTGCTGAGGAGCCTCAGTATTCACTCTCCCCCTTCATCCTACCCACTAGCCAGGAGAGGCAACAGATAGCAAGACCCATTTCTTCTTTGCACGCAGCTCCTTCTGCTCTTGGATCTGGCTCAGTAGCAAGTGAAATTCCTTCTTGTCAGCATATTCCGTTTCATTAGTTGGCAGCAGCAGGACTGTTTTTAAGCCTTAATCGTAGCTAAAATTGATGGGCTCTTATTCTTAGGCAGCTTAAAGCTGGCTGAAATAGATTACCAGGCAGAGAATGCTATTAGAAAATCTGATCACCGTTTTACAGCCCAGATCTGCTTGAAGTCAAAATTTTTCTGTCTCAGTATTACAACTGCCACTGCCCTCTGGTTTAAACATGCATCCAAATTCTGATTTGGAGAATTTCACATTTGTTAGAGACCTAAGTCTGAGCTTTGATCACTGACCCTATTCTGCAAATGACTGGACCCAACATGTTCTCTAAATACCTATGAGATATCTCTGGGATTCACACTCCAGTATGTGGAATACCCCGTGTCTACTCCTTAACTACAATGCAACTGTCTAATTGAATTTAGAAATTATTTTGTATTTTATTATTTAATCATCTGATAAATAGTACACAGTGAAAAAGAAGATTTCCTGGTTTCTTTGGAAAGATACTGACTTACATGACATTCTCCAGAAGACAGAAGAAGGAGCCATGTACAGGGCATCACTGTGCTTAGGGCTGATCTACATAGTGCCACAGACAGCTTTCAAGGAAATAGCTTAGCTTATCCTTTTTTCATCTCACTCATAGCTCTTTGCTCAAAACTCCTCTCTGGCGGTCTGTGCTTCAGATTCACATCAAAGATGTCAGTGTGCTGCTTTTAGACAGACTGGGAAAGTCTTGCCTAGGAAGCATGGGCAAATTTCTTCAAAGCTTAGGTGCCCACTTCTTTTCCCCTACTTCTGCTTCTATCCTGTTTTTCCTTTTTCTCACTTCTTTCATATTTGCCTCCTTTCTCAGTTCCCACCCTGTTGTTTTCTTCAATGCACCATTTTTTTCTCTTGTCCCCTGTACTCAGGTCTAAAGAGCTTGTGATCTCATCAGTCAATTCATCAGGTTACACCTCTTCCCTGAACCGTTCAGCCAGCTGTGCTGTCAGTGCCTTGCTGAAGCCTTGGTGAATCATGAGGGTGAAGCAAACTATTCTGGCATTGCCATTCTGGCAATTTCTCCCGTTTCTCTTCACTGCATCAGTTCAGCACTGATGTAACACATTCCCTGAAAGTAGCATAGTCTTGTGCTGGTCACACCGGAGGCCCAGACTATCTGAAATTCTTCTAAATTGAAGGAACAGACCACAGAAGCACCTAGGGCATTTTCCTGATGGTCTCAATCACTCTTAATGACAACTGTCAGTGCAAAATACCTGTCACAGACTAATAGGGATGACGCACCAGTCTTTTCTGAAGATGCCATCCTCCTAGAAAGAGATCTGTGTGGTGTAAGCAGCAATCTTGTGTGCCAAGGGCTCTGAGATTTTTCCCTCGATGTGGTAAATGCAGCAGAAGCAGGCATGTGAAAAATCCCGGTGGATGAGCACTGATTATTCTTCAGTTTGTACTGCTCTCTGGTGGGATATGTGCGTAAAGACAGTCCCCTCTAATGAAGAACAGCCATCTGATCTGGCTGTTGCCTTGCTTGCCTTACCTCCTCTGGGGTCACAGCAATTTGTGCTGGAAAAACTAATTTATTTAGTCTAGCTTCTCACAGAGGCATTGCTTGCCATTGTGGAGAGAGAACTTTGCAGGCTCCACTTTCAAACCTGAGGTGGAAGGGAAAGTGAGAGTGAGTGTTGTGCTCACTCTCCAAAGGCAGGTCTGCCATTCTGGAATTTTAATGCTTGCTTTGTAGATTCCTAAAAGCATTTCTGGGAGGAAATTACCTTCTTTATACAGATAATCAGTCTTCACCTGCAGGCATACAATGCAGAGTGTGTATATTGTCTGGCTTTGCTCTTATCATAAGAGGCAAAAAAATGAAGAAAATCAAGATCTAGTGCAAGAGAATTCCCTAAGCCAATCTTTCCTGATGCTGTCAATGTCAAAAATAAAATGGCATCCTTCTAGACATCAAAAATGCTTTCACTGGTACTTAAAAGCACCTGTGCAGCAGATTGAGTGGTTGCTGAGTCCTGCTTTTTAATAGTGCATCACGGGTGGAGGATGTGAGGGCCTGAGTTTTTGAGGCACTGCACTGGGGAGCATGGGCAAAGCAGTGAACTGTGTTTGGCAGGCAGCTCCCCTGCTCTGCCCCCTGCAAAACTGCCCTGCTAGAGTGCATGGCACCACCACACAGACAGAGCCCAGGCTTAGCTGCTGAAGGATTTGTGAGTGAGGAGTTTGTAATAAGAATTAATCACCACTCTATGATGGTTCTGGGATGAAGAACATGATTTCTGTGCTGCCTCAGATAATGATATCAATTCTTTTGGACTTGTAGCTTAGATAGTAAAGCACAAGTGTATTCAGTGTCAGGTAACTAATTAATTAAAAGGTGGGGTTTTTTCTTCAGAAAAAAAAAATTGTAAAAAAATTTCTAAAATTTTTCTCATTTTGTAAAAAAAAAAGCAGACTTTTTTTTTCACTGGAGATAGATGAGGATTTGACTCTGTAGTGCTTAAATTTTATGTGATGAATTATGCCACAAAACGATCATAAAGTGATCATTACACCAGACAACTGCACTGGGTGACAAGGTGGTGCAGGAACAAAGGCCTCAAACTTTGTCAGACAAAGTGAAGACAATCCCTCAAGTGAAATGCTGAAGCTCCTACATAACTCAGTTGTTTGTGAAAATAGTGTATGCCTTTCTCATTTGGAGTTTCTCTATGGTGTTTGTTATTTCAGTAGTGAACAAAACAGTGAGGGAACTTAGCTGTTGGCATAAAATAGTCTTCCCCAGTTCAGATACCTGCATAAGTTTTCATGTACCTTCAACATTTGCAGATCTTTTGCTGGTATAAAGAAACCTGAATTGAAAGTATCCCTGGAGCCCAATGTGAACTATTTCTTCTACTTGCGGGCTGTCAACACATTTGGGACAAGTGAACAAAGTGAAGCAGCTCTCATCTCAACTAAAGGTAGGTGATCAATTCCTGATCTCAAAGCAATGGGATGAAAAGGCGAAGTAGCCAAGCATTTTTTCTTTGGAAATTAATCCTGAAGTTCCTGATATGGTTGTGACCAAGTTATTGAAGCTTTCATCTCATTAACTTAAATTTATATAAGGTTTTTTTCTGCTTAAAATTAGCATAATCAGGACTACTTCACTTGAAATTTGTATATTTATGTCCTGTGTAAAACTGGTGTGATCTCGGAAACAAAAATGTTGAATTCTGTCAGAGAGATTGAGAGATTAAGTGATTAAGTATTCTTCAGGGATCTGAGTTTGCTTGAATCTGACAGAGCACAATCAGATAGAAGTTGTAATGACCTTAAAGAAAACCTCTCACAATTAAAACCTAATGGAGTTTGAGTGATGAGGAAGCATGCAAAGCAGTTTTAAAATGTAATGGATGATTCAAACTCTAAAATTTCCAGGTAAACAGTGTCATGTATGGTTCTTCCAAATCAGCCTCAAAATTCAAATTTGCTATTTTGAAAATAGCAATTGATTGAAAATTATTCAAACTTCTTACATTCTCTTAAAGATCTCTTAATCACCTGTCTGCATTTCTGAGTATTAGACTGCTGTCTCAGCTTGTAAGGCTCCTTGCATTTCCATCTGATTTTCTGTCACTCCTACCTGCCAGCAGCAACAACCTTGTCCAGCTTGGCCATAATTATTGCTTAACATTTTATGATTCATGTCATGTTAACGTAGCCAGCCTCTCAGATGTGCTGTTCCTTTGTCATGATTTGTACCAGGAACTCGGTTTCACCTGCTGAGTGACACAGCACATCCTGCACTGCAAATCTCTTCCAATGCAACAGTGATCCACCTTCCTGAAAAAACCAAACTCACTGGGTGAGTAGCAGTATGATCAGCAAAACCATCCTGTGGAGTTCAGGATGGATGCTTCATGTTAATTTTTTGCCAGTAGGCATCTTTCACGTGACGCTAGTTTTGTGGAAGAACTGAATCATTTTAGTCATGCAGCCTCTGGACTTCATGTGATTTGCCCCCCCCTTTTCAAGCACTGCAACATCTCAGTAAAGTCAGTGGTGGGATTGATGTAGGTACTGGGAAGAGTTCAGTGTCACTAACAAATGGCCAGGAAGTCAAAGGCAGTGGTACCTGCTTGGATTTGTTTCAGCCCATTGTCACCACTTAATCCATCAGAGCCTCAAAGCAATTTTTTGCTGCCCTGAGAAGGTCAGCTTTGTGGGCTTAGTTTTTAATACATTGTGGATAGAAGTAATCCATCTTCTATAGTTTGCTTCTCTCCTGTGGGCATTACTGTGGTAATGTTTTCCAAAGTATTTGTGGCTTTGGAGAACTAGGAAGTGCTCCAGGGATATGCTAACATGACTGTACCAGGCTAGCTCTATCCATTGAGAACATTCCAGGGGAGTTGACGTATTGACATCAGTCCTAGGACAAGCACAGGTCCACTTGTATGACTTGTGCCATACTGATATGGCTTTTTAGAAGGTGATGAGGATTTACTGGTTTAAGCTCTTTTTGTTGCTGTTACCACTGAATGTACACAGAACGTTTGTGACTATGTCTACATAAAAACACCAGATTTTCTGGTTTAAATAAGCCTTCTAAATCTGAGATCTTTTAGATGTCTGTCCCAATGCAAAGATGAAAAGACTAAGTTAAATCTTTGCTAAAACCCTGCAGTTAGAATAACAGAGTGCAACTCAGTAGTAATTTTATGTGATGCTTCATGATTTGACTGAAAGAAATATCACAATATGGTTTGTCTACCACCACACTTTCTTTACTGTATTGGCTCTTCCACAAACAGGTTTCCTTCAGTCCTGGGTGAACTGCTGCCTGCTCAAGGATGTCATTACTGGGAAATCGTTGTCTCTGCCTGCAGAAGCTACAGGATTGGGATTTGCTATGAGGCAATAACACAGAGCAATGTCCTGGGGCTGAGTGAGACCTCCTGGTGCATGCGGTGCTGTCCTACACAAACCAGGTAGAGAATTCAGTTTGGAGGCTTGGGAAGTTACTCATCCTGCAAATAAAGCTGTCCAGCCACAAGAATCATGAAAGCAGAGAGGATTCTTCTGCTTCCTTTATTTAAATTTGAATAGTAAGGTCATCTACATAAGATCTTTAGGCCTTCTCTTAGTTTAAAAGGTCTTATAAAACACCTTAAAAAATAAAATTAAACAGATGATTCTAGCATTCTTCATCCAGACAGTGAATAAAACTTCAAGAGCTAGTTTGTTGCTGCTCATATCCTGGTTTGCTTCACTTAATCCAACGAGTACATTTATTTCCATAAATGCAGCCCTTTTATAACCTCCACCATCTGCAGGAGATGTCAGGACTTGGTGGGTGATGTTTTCTCCTGCCTTGTCCTTCACAGTGATAGGCACTCCCCCCCTCCCCTGCTGCTGTGGCAGGACTGCAGGGTGCTGGGGTAGTCTGTGGTAGCAGGCCAGAGCCAGGCTGCTTGGAGGTTTGTAAGGCACCACCCTGCTGCTTTGTAGAGGTGCTCTCCATCTAAACAAATGTACTTTTTTCAATGTTAAATCATATAGATGTATGAACATTACTAGCTAAATGAAACATCCAAGAGGCTTTTTTTTTTCCTACAAGTCCAAAGATGCCAAGTGAAAAGGCTTGTCAGGATGCCAGGCAGGGTTTGAAGTGATGCCACATTTGCTTTGCCTACATACTGAGCAAAATGCTGCAGCCACGTGACAGGCTGCTGTATGCAGCCACCTGTTAATAGATTGGAATTAAGCTGCAGGTTATTTCTGGTAAATTGCTATGGGCAGGCTCATTGTATTCTGGTTTCCTTTTTCCCACAGCTTTCTTTACAGATTTCTTCACACTGGTGTGATGAGTGATGTCCACGTGACAGAACACCTGGCCAGGATTGGCATCCTGTTGGATTACAGCAGTGGCAGGCTGTTGTTCTTCAATGCAGAGAGAGGATTGGTGCTGTTTGCCATCAGGCACAAATTCACCGATGCTGCTCACCCAGCCTTTGCCCTGGAGAAGGCAGGAGTGCTTACCCTCTGCACAGGAATGGAGCTGCCAGAGTTCGTGAAGCAGAGCTAATCCACTGCTTCACAGTTTCCAGAAAACTGGGGAATACAGCATCAGGGAATAGAGAGAGGAAGAGGTGTGCCAGGAAGGGATAGCTAGTCTTCACTGATCGATGCGACAACGTGCACAGCTCTCCTTCACATCATCAGTAATTGTAGTTACTGCTCAGATACACAGTCACCCTGAGCCTGGAAGAAAATCGACTCCTTCAGATGGAGCACGCACCTAGGAATACACAGAGCAGTACTTCTAAGGGGATAAAGAAGTTTTGTTAGCTATGATAGTGCTAGCTGTCTTTTTAAAGTCGATTATGAACCCGTGTATCAAATAAATGCATTTCTCACTGCAATATGTGAAAGTCATTGTTTCATCCTTTGCCAGGACAGTCAGAGCCTGAATCCAAGATGATGTGCTTGGAAAATGTATAAAAATGTCAACAGCTGAAACATGCTGCAGATTGATATATCCTGTGCTGTAGTTTGCCAACGCTTTAATGCACAAATTAAGGAAGTTGGTCACGTAGAGATCCTCATGTTTGCAAAATAAGGGAGTCCCAAGCTAGTTCTTCCTATCAGCCATGTAGAGTCTGAAGATGCCACACCTACCTACCCTGCTCATAGCAGACTAATGGCTCCCTGCTGACTGTGTCAGCAAATATCTGTGCTTGTGAGTAGCTACTTATGAAACACAGGTATAAGGAAACTTGATAGTGGTGGTGAAACTTCTCCCTCGTGTTTTTCATCCTCAGTGTGTCAGGTCAGTGGTTTTGACAGCAAAGGGAAGATTGCTATGCAGGACCTTGTGGATCACCATTCTTCTGTCACTGTTTTTTTATCTTTGCTCTTATACATTTGATGTCCCTAATTTCAGGTTTGTGTACGTTTTCCTGCATCTGCCCTGCTCTTTAGTGTTATCCACACCAGTTCCATCAACGTGAGGTGCAGTGTTTCAGGGCCACCAAAACAGGCAGGCCAGAATTGGTTGATGTCAGCACAGGAGTAGGGTGCTGATTTTTCTCCTCAGCTTTTTCAAATCATTTTCCAAGCACTTCACAGTTTTGGTGGTATGGCTGTCTTCCTGCCTGCCTTAGGCTGAAGGCACAAATGCCAGTGGTGCATTTGTGGTGCATTCCTCCAGTGAGTGCTGGGGGAAATTATTCTTAAAGCAGGCAGGCAATGTTTTCATGCCATGCCTGCTCTGGAGATTTCTGCCTCAGGGGACTCTTTGCCAGATGCATTTTTGAGCTCAGCTGAAGAGCTGCACTCTCCGAATTAAAACAAGTTTCAGGAGTCTAATGGAGTGCAGCTGAAATGAGGAGTTAAATGAGCTACAGTGAAGCTTCTGCTTTTCATGCTCAGAAAAGGTGCCTGCTGCTGTTGGTTTATTTATGATTTAACACCACCAAGGCATGTGTTTTCTGCTCCAGCCTGGTATGTGCTTCTCGGCCCACGAGAGCCACAATCCAGACTGTCACAGCAAGCTCAGGCTTGCCTCAGCTTGGTTAAGGCAACACAAAGAGGATCCTGTGACCACTCATTTTAAGCTGGAGCTCTTTCTGGCATTTCAGTAAAATGGTGCCTGTTCTGAGTCCCTGTCAGGAAGAGAGTGGAGTAAAATAACAAGATTGTGCCCTGTTGGCTCAAGTGAGAGTTTTGTAGAGGTGTGGAGGATGGTGAGAAAAGGTCCAGGATTAATTGGGAAAGAAACACAGAAAGGGTATTGGGAGTAGCATTACTCTGAAGGCTGAAGAGGAGGAGGCAACAGAAGGTAGGCTGGAAACTCACACAAAGCAGATGGTGATAAACTAAGACGCAGGTCAGTGGTGTCAGCAGGGTGTATTGCTCAGGTTCCTGCAGCCAGTGAGCTCACCAAAGGTTTGACTACCTCTGGAGCTTAATGTGGTTCTGAGAAGTAAGCCAGAAATATCCCAGTACAGGGCTGATCTTGCCTATGCCCTTCTCACTGTGATCACTGGCATTCCAAAAGTGGAATTGCTTCATGGACACAAATATGATATGTTGACAAGGGGAGAGAAAGTGATAAAAGGAGAATAAAATGACAGGAAATTATCTGGATTTCTTTTTCAATGAAGACAAGAAGCAATTGCCTTCTCACAGGCAGCTATGCATTAGTAATTAGTGATTTTAAAATGAAAAGTGAAAGGTTTGTCTATTGTCAGATATTATCACTCAGGTACTACCACAGCACCTGAGCTTTGCAAAATGCTTTTATTGGGGGCACCTAAGTCTTAGAAATATTTGGTTAATTTTAAAAAATGGGCTGATGATTTTCTTGATTAAATAAGGTGCACCTTTTAGATTGAGCATTATCAAAAAATATATTTACTGTTTATGTAAAAGCTGGGTAAGTATTTTAAAAGTGTCACTCAAAGAGCTTAAAGAGTACTCATTTGAATGTCTAAATTTGGTCTGCTTTAAGCTATGCCAGATGAAGAAGTCCTGTTCAGAAAAATGGAACAGAGTGCACACTAAACAGGAAACTATATACAAGTTAAGATTCAGAATAAGGAATAAATAAACCTCGTATTAGTGAAGAAAGCAGACTCTGAAAGCCACAGCTAAGCTGCTAGGACTTACAGTATATGGTGCAAACTCTCCTGCCCTTGGAGGGCTGTAATATCTCTCTGCTGTAATATTTTACCTGCCTGATGGGCATTAGGTTCAGAAACTTACTTTCCAGGAGGTAACTGTCCTTAAACACTTTGGTGTACAGTGCAGTCCATACAACTTGGCATTCAGATGAATTGGGACTTTGACGTTTGTTGCACTCACTTTTTTCTGATGATTGTAGCTTGTATAGTAGGAGAAAAAGACAAAAAAATCCCAGTCGTTATATTTTTGTTGTGCTTGATGAACTTAGCATTTAGAAATACCTCAAACCCAGCAAATAATGTTATTTAACTTGACTGATAATCACTAAGACTTCATGAAAATATTGAGAGGGTTGTGTCATGTCTGTACACAGTCTAGTCATCATTCATATTTAGAACAATATTTTAAAAGTTATACAAATATCTGTAAAGGAATTCACCAGTAATTTGTTGTTTGTTGGTTGGTTTTTTTGTTTTTTTTCATTCTGAAGTACAAAAGCTGATGCCTAACAATGTAAGCATTGTTAAAAAAATAATCGGACTGACCTGAAACACATAGCATGAAAAGGAACAACTTCCTCTTGCTTCAGCAGATTTTAGATTAGGCTTGTAAACGCCTGTGCACTGAGATGAGAATATAGGCTTGACCACAATGACAGAAACATTTGTTTCCACTGTCAAAACAGGGCTGAATTGAAATATTGCTGGTATCATTTGTATTGATCCACAAGCCTCGCTGAGGTCAGGATGCCCCAGAGAGAATTTCGTGGCTCTGTGCGACGTCAGGCAGACGCTGGCAATGCGTCTGCAAGCTGCAGCATGAGTGCTGTGCCTGCTCCTGCAGGAACACCTCTGCTCCTGGACTGCCTGTCCTTTCAGTATGATTGGTGCTAAAATGGTCAAGCAATGCCTTATTTTAGAAACAGGTACATTAACCACCCCCCCTACCACCGCTGTTAAAAACTGTGTGCATATTATCACTGAATTGATTGGAAGGCACATACTCAATAAGCTGTTGACAAATCCACAGTCCTGTGATATTGCCTGTGATATACATGTGAAATATTATTTCCATTAGCATTGCAGGGGTTTTTAATAGGTGTGTAAAGATGGATTTAAGAATAATGTGAAATTAAGATCTTTCAAACCATCCTCACTTAAGACTAACAAGTAGGACCTGTAAGTTTGATTTGAAAAATCTCATTCTGTTGTGTAATCGCAATTGCATTACTATCATTTTACTGATGGATTTACTAGCTATAGAGAATCCCAGTATGCTCAGGCAGTCACAGAACCACCAAGGAAGAGAGAACGACTCTTCCACTCCCAATCTTGTGCTGTGGAAGGGATACCAAGCTAGTAAAGTATCTACATTTTTTCATGGTAAGTTTGCCCCGTTTTATGACACAATGAAAAGTAGTATTTGTTGACCAGAGATGACTCTGCAGGATTGTTCCTGCAGGACACAGGTTGGAAGAAAATGTGAGATTTCTACCCTGGACATTCCAACATAGTTCCAACCACCCTGCCATGGGCAGGGACACCTTTCACTGGACCACATTCCTCAGAGTTCCATCCAACCTGGTCTGGAGCAGGGATGGGGCATCCACTACTTCTCTGGGTAATCTATTCCAGTGCTTTGCCCTCACATAAAGCATTTCTTCCTAATATCTAACCTAAACCTGCCTTTCTTCAGTTTAAAGCCACTTCCCCTTGTCCTGTCACTGAATGCTCTGTTTAAAAGTCCCTCCACTGGCTCTCCTGTAGGCTCCCTTCAGGTACTGGAAGGTGCTATAAGGTCTCCCCACAGCCTTCTCTTCTCTAGGCTAAACAATCCCAACTTTCTCATCCTGTCCTCACAGCAGAGGTGCTCCATTCCTCTGATCATCCCTGTGGCCCTTCTCTGAACTTGCTCCAGGTCTTCGCTGGAATGGGCCCCAGAGATGGGCACAGCACTCCAGGTGGAATGCTCACAGCCTCGAGAGAGGGGCAGAGCAGAATCACCTCTCTGGTGGACTGCTGGCCATGCTGCTTTTGATGCAGCTCAGGATGGAGCTGGTGTTTTGGGCTGCAAGTGCATATGGTTAGGCCTTGCTGAGCTTCTTGTTCATAAACGTCCCCAAGTCCTTCTTGTCAGAGCTGTTCCCTATCCATCCTCCACCCAGCCTCTACTTGCATTTGGGATTGCCCTGACCCAGGTGCAGGGCCCTGCACTTTTCCTTGTTGTACCTCATGAGTTTTGCACAGGCCTCGCTCCTGAGCCTGTCCAGGTTCCTTTGGATGGCATCCCCTCCCTCCCAGGAGTGGGGCAGGTTTCACAGCTTGATATTGGCAGCAAACCTGTCACCAGCAAATTTTTGAGTGAATTTCCACTCTGGAATCACCTCTGGAATCATCTCTACAGAAACAATACTGCCCTTTTCAGGACTTGTTTTGAAGCACCCTGTATTTCTAACACACAGTCTTGGGAGCCTTGAGGAGATGGTGCTGCAAACAGAGGAGTCAGTGCAGTGCTGAGCTGAATTTCCTCCTGCCAGGCTGGTACCCAGTGCTGAGCAGTGAGGGATGGAGAGCTGGGTCTGGCCACAGCAGGCTCAGAGAGAACTGGCCTCTGCAAGAAGCCAGAGGAGCTCTGATGTCCCTTCCTGAGCCCTGCTCAGAAGGCACAGTGTATATGTAGACACATAATCCTTATTTTAATTTTCACCATGAAAAGAAGAACTACATTTTGAAGTAAAATCAACAAGGAAACAAGGATTATTTTACCTAATTCTGTGCCATGTTTTAGATATGTATATGTCTGGTAGCTGCTATCTTTAAAAAAAAATTAGAAAGTTATATTGAGAAATTATACTTACAGTAGCCTTTGGAAAAAACAAACAAACAAACAAACAAACACCAAAAAACCAAAGAGCAACCAACCAAAACAAAACAAAACAAAACAAAACAAAACAAAACAAAAAAAAAGGAAAGCTAGAAAAAATTGTGTCTGAATACTTTGTAACAAGAGAAGGGAGCTTTGCATCTATTCCACAGCATCCACTGGTGCTGGTGTCTCACACTGGCTTCCAGTGTCATTCTCATTGCTCATGAAGGGTTTTTTTCTGAAACAAATCTTGATTAAAATATTTTGAACAAGACGTGCAACTAGCAGCATAAATAACTAATAAATGACTGCTAGTGCTTAGGAAATAATCTGTGTCACTATTTCCTGTATCAAGTGAGGGCTTCCTTTCAAAGCAAAGAATGAGGTAAGTAAAAAGCTTTCTATGCTTTGACCACAGCAGAACTAAACAGAAACACATAATTATAGCCTGCCCAGGTACAGAAAGAGCATTACTATCTAGATTATAAAAACAGATTTTTTTGAAATTAACCTGGGATATTTCTTGGGTGTTTAATAAATAAATAAATAAATAGTGTCACTTAGCCACACGTGAAAAAAAAATACATTTTTAACTCAGGGCCATGCACATCTATAATATGCTTTTCTAGCATAAATTAATGCTGTGTTCTGTGATTTCAGTGCAGAAGACCCAGCCTTGCTGCGTGGCACTGCAGTTATTTTTGCACACATTCAGTAACTTCAGTAGAACCTGAATAGGCTGGGCATGCTGATCACATGTGGCTCATTTGAGCAACTAAAGAGCAAAAATTCAAACAATTCCCCAAAGTGTGAGATTTCTAGAACACCTGCACAGTGTAAAAATGCCACCAGCTTTACTTCCAGTTGTTCTTCCACAGTTGCTGGACCTTGGAAAGCCCTATAGAAGGAGCAGAGCAGTTAGTATCCACATGAACAATATTCCTGCTGCAGAAGACATTCAGGCTGGAAAAGTTTACTTTGCACTTTAAATCATGCCCAAAGCTAACAATTAAATTAAAAGGACAAAGGTGGCTAAGTCACACTGAATGTACCAGGGAGAAAACCCAAACCACGATACAGATCCTCTTCCCCAGCTACTGCACCAGGTACTTCAGGGTTGTGGCCCACTGTAAGGAAGCATTTGATGTTCTGCTACCAAATACTGTCTTTCCAACTACTCTGTAGTGTATTTCTCATCTTCAAAAAGGCAGGATCTCTGCTAACAGCAAAATGCATTACAAGAAATCCCAAGAATTTATACAGAGCTCTGTTTTTGGCATAAACTTTACACTGGTGTTCTTCAAACAAGACTAGAAATAATTTAAGATCTTCACATTAGTGAAACTCTTCCCTTAACTAGTATAATTTTGATCTTGAATTAAGCAGGCTAGCATTAGCTTTCAAAGCTTAAAATAGTTACCTGCCTTTTGCAGTTCAGTGTCTGTGTTTTAAGGTGGTACACGTGCCCTGTTCATATAGTTAACTGCAAGGCAGCTCTATTATCTGTCATGCAGTGGTTATGGAGGACTTTAAAGACCATAAAATAATGGATTAAAGGCTGCAACAACCAAGAGGATGCTAAAAAAAAAAAAAAAAAAGAAAAAAGAAAATCCATGATTGGCACCACCCAAGTGTAAATATTTAAATATTCCATAGGGAAGCAAAAGCTTGGACATATTACTGAGTGTTACTGATGTTACCCAAGGAAGATGTGAATGCTGATTTTTACTGCACAAAGGAAGGAGTGAATGGGAAAAAGAGATATGCTTGATGTTTGGACCAGGTCTTATTTTTGTCAATTTGTAACATGTAACAGCCCATTAATGACTGGATGTGGCACTCAGTACTGTGGTCCAGTGGACCAGGTGGTGGCCAGTCAAAGGTTGGACTTGATGATATTAGAGGTCTTTTCCAACCTAAATAATTCTGTGGTTCTGTGAACTCTTCTTTTTTAGTGTACAGTTAATTACATCTGTTAATCAGATACCAGTCGATGATGTATGTGTGCATGGGAAAAGCAAACATTTTGTCAGACTCATGGCACTGAAATTAATCCAGAGCAGCAGTTCCCACACCACAGCTTTAATAATCTGGTTCCATGGATACCCCACTCCAGCTGAGAACTGTAGAACAACCACCCCTGGTTCACTGCCTGCTTCAGCTGAGATTTCCAGCTGGGCTTGTGGACAAGCTGCAGAAATGAAGCTAACACCAAGAAGAAAGACAGATGCTGCCAGCAGGACCTTGGCACTGCCCCAAAGGAACCAGTGAAAAGGACAGCGATGCTGGAGTGCAGCTCCACCTCCTTAGCCCTGCAGAGGTGCAGCAGGGTGGGCTGCTAAATCACCCCTCTCAGCCCTTGTATCCCACACTCAGGGCAAAAGAAAACTGGGAATGACAGAATGGCAAGTTCCAAATCAGGTAGCAGAGAGGCTACAGAATGTGCTGGCACGTGGAACAGCCAGTCCCCACCAAGCTGCAGCTCCTAAACACAGCTGAAAATGGTAACTAAGTGTGATGTGTACTTGACTTACAGCAATTTCACAGCAAAATGTCTCTTGCTGTAATTCTGTAAGAGAGCAATTATTGTTCTTTATGTCTTACTGAAATTTGCACAGTCCAGCTGTGACAAGTAGACATTTTTTAATGAAAAAAAAAAGGCTTTTTAAGGAAATTCTTGACTTGTAATGTGCAAATAACCTTCTGTAATCCCTTTTGTGAGATTTCTATTCTCCCCCAGGTGGGGAAGGTGCTTGTACCACGAATGCAGACCAGCTCTGGAGTGATACCAGAGTATATGTACATCAACCCCACTGAATTGTGCCTGCTTGTCAGTATTGAACTGTCTGGTTGGCTTGCTGGTGTGATAAATCAACCAATGACTTGTTCAATCCCTTGCTTCATGGATTAACCTATATAATGCTTGCTTTGTTTGCTTTGAAATGTTTTTTCTCTGCTTGCAATGTCCTTTCTCCCATCAGTATCAATATCTTGTAAGACTCCAAGGCTAACTGCAGGGACAGATGTGCTCTGGAGCCAAGGATTGGGCCGAAGGAGCAAGAGGAGCTTTCTTAAGCTGGCAAGACCCCAAATCTAGAGCAGAGAGAAGTACACCAGGCTCCTCTGCCCTGAGCAGTGGAGGAAGCAGTGGAGCCCACAGGCAGCTCTGACTCAGAGTGGGTGGCAGTGACACAAAAGCCACCCAGAGCAACCAGAGCATGGTGTGACAGCTGACAAGGAAGGGTGGGTGCTGAGGACTGCCAGCTCAGACACCAAGCTCAGCTGGTGGTCGTCACTCTCACTGGGGAAGGTTGGTTTCCACTCAGCCAAAAGACACATCCTCCTTTGTGCACCAAAAAAGATGGGGTGGCCCAGATGGAGCTTCCATAGAAACATGGAGGTGTCCTGGTCTCAGCTGCAGGACGTGCCAGAGCCTGACATTGCTTTTAGAGGGCAGCAGCTGTAGAAGATGTGATCATGTGGACAGTCTGTTCAGCCCAGTGGCAGAGCTGGAAGAAGAAGGGGAAAGGTTGAGAAGTGCTGGGGACTCTGAGAAGGAGATCAACTGGTGGAACTGTGCTCTACCACCCCTTGGACAAACACACCTGCCAGCCACATCAGAGCAAGCAAGGGATCCTCTATCCTCTCACCAGCAGGCAGAGAGGGTGGACATCAGAGATGGAGGGGAATTGAGATGAGGTTCCTCTTGGGACGGCAGGCAAATCCTCTCCTGACCTACCTCACCTCCCCAGACGCCCTTATACAATAGTCTTGAGGCTCTGGAATTCATGGACCAGGGAAAAGAGAATGTGTATGAACCTCCATCCTGGTTGGTGGGGTTTCCTAGAGCAGGGCAACTGGCTCCCTTCATCATGATCAACTTAATTAATAAAACAAACCAACAAAAAACAAACAAAATGTAGTCATAGTTGGTTGTGCTGACCAGATCCAACCTATAGTGAAGTGTGCCACCTTCCTTGGGGACACATCACCAAAAAACTTCCCAGCCTGGTACAGCCCACTGATTATTATATCCTACTGGTTTTCCAGGTGGGCAGCTACTAAGTCACAACAAGAAGCTGGCAGGCAATCAGTCATAGAACAATAGAAGGGCTTGGTTTGAAAGGGACTTTAAAGATTATCTCTTTCCAACAGCTCTGGAGTGGAATGCCATTCAAACCTGGCCTTGAGCACTTCCAGGGGTGGGGCATCCACAGGTTCTCTGGGCAACTAGGGAATGCATCAGCCACAAAAGGAGAGCCAAGGAGAATCTCCATCCTTAGTTGTTTGTGGGGGAAACAGCGAGAAAGGATAAAGAGAAGGATGAGGTACTTAATGCTTTCTTTGCCTCAGTCTTTCATAGCAAGACCAGTTGTCCTCAAGGTAGCCAGGTCCCTGAATCTGGAAAACAGAGACAGGGAGCAGAATGAGTCCCCATAATCCAGGAGGGAACAGTCAGTGACCTGTTATGCCACTAAGGCTTGCACAGATCCATGGGGCCAGATGGGATCCACCTGAAGGAGTTGGTGGAAGAGCTTAACCTAGCTACTTCCTATCATTTACCAGGAATTCTGGCTAGCCTGGGAGGTCCCAGGTGAACAGAAGTTGGCAAATGTGATGCCCATCCACAAGGAGGTTTGGAAGGAGCACAGACCAGAGCCAGACCTCACTACCAGGGAAGGTCACAGAGTAGCTCCTCCTGATGCCCTGACACGGAGTGTGCAGGACAGGCAGGGTCAGCACAGCCAGCAGGGGTTTGTGAGAGGCAGGTCCTGACTGACCAATCTGATCTCCTGCTGTGACAGGTGAGCTGCTGCGTGGATTAGGGAAACTCCGTGGATGTAGCCTGCATGGACTTTAGTAAAGCTTTTGATACCATCTCCCACAACATTATCCTGGAGAAATTAACAGCTGAGGGCTTGGGCAGATGGACTGTTCACTGGATAAGAAACACCTGGAGGCTGAGCCCAGAGTGACAATGAGGGGAGTCAGATCCAGCTGGTGCTCAGTCACCAGTGCTGTTCCCAGGGCTCAGTACTGGGGCCAGCCCTGTTTAATGTCTGTATCAGTGACCTGAATGAGGGGATTGAGCACAGCCTCAGGCAGGTCACAGGTGACACCAGTCTGGTGGCAGTGCTGATCTGCTGGAGGGCAGGAAGGCTCTGCAGAGGGATCTGGGCAGGCTGGATCATGGGCCAGTGATGTGAGTCCAATGAGGAGCAGTTGAGGGAGCTGGGGGTGTTTAGCATGGAAAAAAAGGAGGCTCAGGAGAAAACTCAATGCTTTCTATGGTTCTGCTAAAGGAGGCTACAGACAGGTGAGGGGTGGTCTCTTCTCTCATGTAACCAGTGACAGGACGAGAGAAAATGGCCTTAGGTTGTTCCAGGAGAGGTTTAGATAATTTATTAGGGGAAAAAAATCATGGGAATCATGGCAAAACATTGGAATAGGAGGCTGCTATGGAAAATGGTGGAGTTGCCATCCCTGAAAGTGTTTAAAAAATGTGTGGATGTGGTGCTTGGGAAAATGGTTTAGTGGTTAACACGATGGTGGTTCTGGGTTGATGTTTGGACTTGATGATCTTAGAGATCCTTTCCAACCTTAATGATTCTAATAATTCTATGACTCTATCTACAGCCAGTAGATACAATAGCTGCAAGTAAGGGCACTAGTAGCCATAGCAAGTCTTAGATTTTCTCTCATATTTCTCCTTCAGCCTGTAGTGACAGCACTGATTTTTGTTTCTGCAAGTGTCTAATTCAGTGACTGCAGCAATGTGAGAAGCACTCTCACTTTCTCCTTTTTTAATCTACAGTCAAAGCATGCATGTGTGGGAGTACATCATGCAAGTATGGCTTCACAAGGACTGACAAATTCTTAAAACACTTTCTTCTGATTGTATTCTTGGAATGACCCTGGTGCAAATAATGAATATTTGGACAATTTTATGCCAGCTCATTAGTCCTTGTAACTGAGATTGAGGAAAGGGAAAGAGCATTTAATTAAAAAAAACAAAACAAAAAAAAAGCTGTGTGGAACTTTCAGGGAGACAGGGAGAAGACTCAGGAGAAGACAGGGTAACGTTACTAAGCCATATAATTCTCAGTAACTTGAAAAAGATGGGTCTATATCTTTCATTATATATTCTGCCTTGGCACAGAGGGCCATGTCCTATTAAATCCCGAAGATCTACCAGTATAAAAGGTCCATCACCTATCATAAAATCACAGAATTGTTATTGAAGCTGTAAGGAACATCTGTAGGTCGTCTTGTCCAACCTCCCTGACAGTCAGGGCCCCTGTTGCTGGCTGCCCAGAATGATGTCCAGGTGGCTTTTGAAGACCTCCAAGGATGGTGACCCCACCAGCTCTCTGAGCAATATGTACCATTATTCTGTCACCCTCAAAGTAACAATTTTTTTCCTGATATTTCCTCTGTCCTAGCCCCATGGAGCCCTCACACAATGTTTGGAGCAGTAATAGCCAGGCTGGTATTTTAGAAAAATGTCTGGGAAAGCCTTGGAGGGCTGTGACTGGAGGAGGACAAGAGCTATTTGGTTGCAAAGGCACCAGCAAGAGGGACCAGCAAGGACAGGGCTGCCAGCATGGACTCTGTCCAGGGGATCCTGCTTCCCGGGTCTTCTGGACAGGTGGTGCAGAAGATGCTGGAGATACTTGGACAGCCCTGTCCTGGTGGCTGGGAGAGAAAGGGGAGTAGACTGGAAAGCATTCCCTGCAGTAGCTTTGGTTTTGAAACCAATGCCATCCAAAATCTTCCTGCTCTTTGTTCAGATTCCTCTCAGCACTGCAGGTCACAGCAGCTGTGGGGTTGATGTGCTGGGCTGGCTGTGCTCTGTCCCCTGCTCTGCAGGACAGACACGGGGACATCTGTCCTGGGGCCCTTCTCTCTGGGCTCATGGTCCAGGGCCTTTGGCACGCAGTGTGCTGCTGCTGCTGCTGCAGGGCTCTGCTGCCCACCTGCTCCTGGTCACAGCCCTTCTCCAGGCTGGCCACGGCCTCTGTGCCGCTGCGGGCTGTCCCTGCAGGCACGGCAGATCCCGCGGGATGCAGGGGAAGCAGGGGATGCGGGGGATCCCTCGGCAGGGGCTGCGTCTCTGGTGTCGGTCAGGCAGCTCCGGGGAGCCCTGCCCTCCGCAGCTGCCTGCTGGGGGATGCTCAGGCAGAGGTGTTCTGCTCCTCATCATGCAAAACCCATGTCCTGCCGAGAGGGGTGTTCAGAGATTTCTTGGCACTACGAATGCAGAAGTGAAGAAAGACCCATAAAAAGGTGAGAGAGGAGAATCAAGAGCCTCACAAATAGTTTCCTTGGAGGAAGGATGAAAAGTGGCAGCAGGAGCAGCCCTGTGGGACAGCCAGCCCCAAAGACTCCCCTTCCCTTCCCTTCCCTTCCCTTCCCATTTTCCTTAGCTCCTTCACAGTCCAAGACCCTCCCACACACTCTGTTCCTCCCCCAAATGCCCCAGAACTCGAGCAGCAAAGAGGCAGCCAGGGAAAGCCAGGGAAAGCCGAGGAAGGCTGGGAGCCCTCAGTGGCACCATCCTGGCACCACCAGGGCTTGGCACAGTGGCCCTGCTCCAGGTGGAGCCCACAGTCCTGACAGACCAGCTGGGCTCCTACAGGGGAGCTGCTTCTCAGTCAGTTTCTTACATATCCTGGTGCTTGTTGCTCCCCAAGAGCAGGAGTTCGCCATTCCCCTCACTGAAATTGAAGTTTCTTTCACCCCAGCTCTCCTGATTGCCCCTCTGGTCAGCAGCCTTACTTCCAGCATACCAGCCACTCCTCCCTGTTGTGTGTTGTTGGCAAACTTGCTGAAAGCACACCAAACCTCATCATCCTGTGTCATTAATGGAGGTGTTGAACGATGTTGGACCCAGTATTGAGTATTCCTGGGGTACACCAAGTGTTACTGGCTCCCAGCTAGACCTTATGCCATTGATCACCACGCTGAATCCACCTGCTCAAGCTGTAACAAAAGTATCCTTTGTAACCCCTTCAAAAATTATTTTAAGCTGCTGCAGTAAAATTAGCACTATATAATGGAAACTTTGCATGTAATCACATCTCAGTGGGATGTTTGAGCTTCACCATGACATTCTGGTGAGGCAGATCCCCAAGATTTTGAGGAGGTCTGATGCCCACATAGATACTGCTTAGCAACCAAGATCTTTAGGAGAAAGCAAATCCTTTGCAGCCTGGGAGCTGGCTGCTCTGACTTCCATCCAGGAAGGAGGAGGAGAGCTGAAACTGTAAAGTGAGTGGTTCAGGGCTCATTCATCTCCAAGAAGATACCAATGGCTTTGTACCTCACCCCACTGTCTGTGTTGCTATCTGATCCAAGCACAGCTCAGAGCCAACCACTGCCTTGCAGACTTCCCTGGTGCTTTGAGGACATGAGGAACGCTCACTTCTTTCCTTCAGAAAATTTTTGCTTAAAGATCTGCAACGAGAGTCAGAAAAACCTAGGTTTTTCTGAAAGTCAGCCCAAAATTTATTAATTTCCTCAGCTCAGGCAGCATTAGCCTAGCCTTGAGGAGCACTGTCCATGAACCCAGTGGGGAGCTGGGGCCAGCTGAGGCTCAGTACTTGCGTGTCATCATGAGGATCTGCCCCTTCACCTATAAAATTACCACAGGAGACCTGTTCCATTAGGTGCAGTCTCTGCTGATTTTTCAGAGCTCTAGGAGTGGCTTTGCAAAGGGACAGATGAAGGAAAGGAGAAATTTCAGAGCCAGCCCAGGAGTAGGAGTTATTTTCTAGTGAGGGATGGGCACATCCAGAGGTGCCTGTCACAGTCTTGTCTGACACAATTCTTCCAGATTGTGCTGCAGCTGCAGATGCCTAGGAGATGCTTGCCCTGGGTTATGCCTAGAGTTGGACTCCCACTGGTACCCTGAACCTTTTCTGGAGGATAAAGGATACACCCTCTTTCTCTCTCCCTGCTACTGTAGCTTTCCCAGCCATGGGAACAACATGCTGTACACAAAGAGGAGACAAAATGGAAAAAAATATGCTGTGTTTTAAATGTTCTCTGTGTTAAAAGTTGACCCTAAGTCTTTGATAGCACCCTCACTAACTTATCTCATTTTTTCTGTCATTTTCCCTGTCCTTTGGTGGGTCCATTCTGATCTGGATTTACATTGCCTTGCAATGGGTCATTTCTGTAAATATTAAGAGGTTGCCTTAGAATTCCTTCTATAAATATTAAGGCAGTCTTATGCAGCATCTTACATGATCTGTGGCAACATTTTGGAGCTATTTCTGGGGCCACAGTCTTTAAGGATGGTGTGCAGACTTCACAATTATTTTGCTCAGGGAAATTCTCTTGTCCAATAAAATTTTAAATTCTGTAAGCTCTCTGAAAAGCAATCTGGTACTTGATGTTCCTTGTGGCTCCAGAATTTTTCCTTGTGCCAAATGTAAATGTTCCTTGCTATGCTGTAAGCAAATGACATACAGAAGGATCTATTTCTTTCCATTTTGCAGATACTTATTTACATCGTTGTGTCTCTGCACAATATCATCTTTGCATAAATCTGATTTGTAATCTATTTTCTCACAAGTTATTTTTCCACACCTCTGAACAGCAACTTTTCATTTTCTGTATGCTTCCCAGCTGCTCTACTCTTTTTGTAGTTTGGTTTTTTCCTGACATCTACTGACTAATACAAGAAATAGAGACCAACTGGTACTGAGTCAAGAAGAGTATTTTCCCAGAACTTTTACTTATGTTTATGTGCTCCCATAAAATATATGCCTTTTGTATAATAGTACAACTTAGAATACAGTGAAACTTATAGACACATTCCTTAACTACTGCTGCCACCCATTACCCTTCCCATCCTATGCATGTGTAACTATATATTCTTACCTAAGGGGTTTTTCTCTTTTTCTTCAGGTAGGGTAGGGTTATTCTGGTCTCTGCTTCTGTCTCCCAACATTATTACATCACTGTGACTGTCCCCAGGCCCCGTTATACATTTCTGGAACAACATAAAATCACTGAAGTTATTCTGAAATAAGAGTGGAGTCAAAATTCCTTCTTTCATCTGGGTATTTTGGAGATGTGAAACATGTATTTTCCAATTAAAAAATAAAAAATAATGGATTTTTTTTTCAAGATTAAATTTAATTTCTGGTCATCTCTTTCTATAACAGGGCAATAGGTGGCAAGAAGAATTAAACTGCAGAGAAAGTTTTTGTCAGGACCCAAGACTAGGTGCATTTTTGCCCCTCAGTTATCTCTGCTTTTCTTCATCAGGGAAGGAATTTGAAGGATCTCTACTCATGGTGTTATTGATGTCTCACAGCTCTTGACAAGCTCGTTTTATTTTACACATGTATGACCTTCATTTGGGACAGTTGTGCTGTGTTTTTCTTTGGAGAGAGAAGAAGTTATTTGTTAGAGAAAATGGCAACTTTTGTTCTCCTTTTGCATATGTTGTATGAAGAACCGCATAGTAGTACCAATACATTGTTGAGCTGAAGCTATATGATTTTGGAAAAATAGTTCTGTCAGGAATGAGTGAGATTACAAGAGGAATATCCTATCAGTGGTATTGAAAGGGAAATCCATGCCAGTTCACTGGCAGTTCATCCACCTTTATGGTTTCACAGCCATGCTCCATATAGAAAGGAGAGAGGGAAAAATAATTTTCCAGCTCATATATAAACTTGCTATTCCTAAACCACCCTGATCCTTCACATAAATGATAAAATAAAATAATTAAAAAAAAAAAAAGAAGCAATTGATGCCCAACAGCTGCAATTAGCCAAAAAATTATGTTCCAGACATATCCTATTTCCTCCATCTATGCCACAGTCATGGACTGCCACTGCCAGTGAGGTCACTCTTCTGTATGTGGCACCCTGGGTGTCTACCTGTGCTAGTCATGGTTGAATATTTTTGGTGGAGCAAAAGTGGTAGTGAGGTCCTCTGTGTGTCACAGTGATGGGCACTTGCAGTTTACATCATTCTTTGACAGATGACAACAATGATCATTACTTGTTGTGAAAAACATATAGGTTGGAGACACTGTGTGATAGTTCCAGAAGGAAAAATATGCACAGGAGACCCTGATAGTTCCATCCCCTTTTCTCTTAGTCACAGACTGGAAGAACTGAGGGGTAAATCTGTAACCAGATCCACTGAGCTGAGGACAGTAATTATGAACTGGGGGCTAGGACTTGCATCTGTTAAGCAAGTCTCTAATAGGTTTTGGTTGGTTCCAGTTGCTGTTATCTGAAAGACATTCTGAGTAAATTGTACTATTTAAGTATTTTGGTGTATGGTAATGTTTCTGAACGTGTTCCAGGAACAGAGGCAAAAAATATCTTCACTCTGCTAATGAGTAAAGTTAGCTTCTACAGAGGCCAGCTTCCCAATATCATTGAAATGCCAGGCAGTCTGAGTCAGTCTTGATCACCAATTTGGGAAAAAAAATTCACTCCTTTCCTGAAAAATAGCATGAGAGAGGTGTGACCTCCCAGTTACTCTGCCATTCCTCAGAACTGAGGAGTCTGGTGTGAAGCACAGCATAACTTCCTGAGGCTTGGAATGGGCCATGTGACAGACAACTCTTCTATGCCCCAGTGATTCAGGTACAGAAAAAATATTTTAGCCTCCATGGTCCTAAATGTTCTTTCCCTTCTGGACAGCTAAAGCCTGTTTTTGTTTTCTGCCCCTCTTCCTTCCCAGGCATGGTAACCACCACCAGTGGAGCTCTGATTTACTTCTCCATTTGACTTTTCTTTTATGCCCCTTTCCATCAAATGCTTCAGAAAATCCAGGCCAGGCACTGTGCTGACAGAAGTGGAGCCCTTATGAAGAGATGGTGGATTCACATCTGTATTTCCACAATCTGTAGGATTCACAGCCTAGTCTGGAACTTTGACCCCAGCAGCATATTAGGCAAAGTAGTTGGTGCTTTTTGTTTGCCTTGTCTATGGCTGCACACACGTCCCTGCCTCCCAGCACTGTCTGGCCTCACCTCTTGTGTGATTTTGGATTTTGCATCACACTGCCCCTGCTGTGGCTGCAGAGAACCAAAGCCAAATGAGCACCAAGGGATCCAAAGGTGTGTCCCTAAATGCTAAGAGTATCCAGCCTCCCTAACTGGCCACATAACTCCTTACTTCAATGTATTCTCTGTCTTAATACCAAATATATCTCTAAAATTAGAACTGACGAGAATACTAACAAAACAGAAGAGCAATTTAAAGCAATTTAAAATTCTAAAACTGAAAGCATTTTTCTCTTATGAATTTGATATGAAGAACAGATGGTCCTCTTAAAAAAAAATACAAACCAAAAAAAAACCCAAAAAAATCCAGTTCAGGCAGAAGAAAGGAGCCTAGAATGAGTCTCCCACTGCACCAGGATCATGACCAACTGAAAGGCTAATGCAATTGATTGTTCTGTAGAAGGGAAATGCCCATCCTGTCTGCACAGAAAACAGCTCTGGGGCTTTTTAATTCATAGTTGCTACTTTTAATTTTGTTTCTCAGTAACCAGTGTACAACAGAATCGCATTATGTGGTGCTGAAATAGTCTGCCAGTTGGAAGCCTTAGCTGGTCCTCTTAGGATGCATTTTCAGTACTAATCTACATGTGCAAGAGCTAGACAATCTTGCTAGCATGATGTCTGAAAAAGGATTGTCGTTGTCAATATGAAGAAGCAAATTTTCAGACCTCTTATTTTCTTGATCCTAAAATACACTCTGTTTCCCACCATCTAGACTAAGCCATTTGCTTAGTAGGTCAGTGTGTGTCTAAGAAGATGAATTTTTCTTCTCCAGAGATTGTTCTGAAAAGCTCAGCTGTTATTAACTAAAACTACTGCCCCTAAAATGTAAACCCTAATGAAACAGGTTTGTCCTGTAAGAAATTATTTTTCTGCTTAAAAAACACCTAGTATTTCTCTTACCTGACATCTAATGATGAACAACTG
This sequence comes from Cisticola juncidis, assembly GCA_013400215.1. Taxonomy (NCBI): domain Eukaryota; kingdom Metazoa; phylum Chordata; class Aves; order Passeriformes; family Cisticolidae; genus Cisticola; species Cisticola juncidis. The sequence goes on along the minus strand of VXBR01009946.1, from coordinate 191,993 downwards.
GTAGGTGAAGGACAAGCTAAACTTTTTTAAAGTCAGTGCATTACTTGCCTTGGCCACCACAAAATATGTCACAAATCCAGACTATCTTGACTTTTTTTTCCTTCTGTATTCATGGCTCTCTTAAACTGCTTTCTATTCACATGGAAATAATTTTAAAAGTGGAAGCCAAGCAAGTGGTTCTCCTGTGGTACACTTTTATTTAAAACAACTGGGTTATTAGCCATTCACACTGGCTTGGTCTCCCACCATTCTTCTGTGACAGGCCTGTGATGCTGTGCTTACAAAGAGGTTTGCTTCTAAAACTAACATAAAAGGCCCATTTCAAATTGAACAAATTAGAAACTTCCTGTTTGCCAGATGCCAAAGGGAGAGTATTTTGAGGTAAACAGGCATTTCGACCCTTCACCTCGCAAACCAAAGGATGCTTCCTCAAATAAAATGCTTTCTGTTCCAGCTTTGTTATAGTGTTTTGTACCCTTCCTTCAATTTGTTTAATTTACCAGGACTGTAATTACAGACCAGATATGGACAAGTGTTCATCTGAGGCAAAGAACGGTGAATGAAGCACAAGAGTCTTGCTGAATTTTCAAGAAGCATTTTTAAAGGATGAACATCTTGTTCTTTAAGCCTATATACTCAGGAAAATTACAAGGCTCTGCTTTTTCTAATTGCTTCTGTTCTCCTTTAAAATTGCTGCATTCAGTAATTTTAAAGTGGAACAAAACAGAACAATTCCCATCACAAAAAGGGGTATGACCTCACTAGAGGGGCATCAGGCAAATTCAGACTGCAGCTGTAACAGAAATAAATATTGAGAATCTTTTCCTCATTTCTCCTCTGCAGAATCAGTGTTCTTGTATCACCTTTATGCCATTTTAAGACTTTGACTTTACTAGACTAACTTGTGGTTTGTTCCCCTTGTCAACAGTGGAGAGTATATTCCCTCATGTTCATGCATCCAGTGCTGTGGGAACAGCAGTCCATACAACAAACTTAATGGAAAAATATTAGGAAGCATCTGCCTAACAAGAGTGTTTCCCCAGAGGCAGAGGAAACTGACTTTGCTAAAGAACAGCATCTGCATTCTGCATTTTTCATCCTTTGGCTGTTCCAAATATGTGTCTGAAAAGGGTCTTTGAGCTTGAAATGAAGTACTCATATGGAGTACTATCACAAAAAGTTTGTGTATGCTAGAGAAGTTCTCACCCTGTATGTGTACTTGTTGCTCTTGCTGCTTACTGATACTTCTGCATGAGAGAAGACCGTTTTTGTAATTGGAGCTGAATAAAAATAACTCTTGAATGTGAAAGATATTTTCTGGGTTTTAGAACATTTTGATTTCTGGAAACAGACCACCTGCTGCGTAGGACCCGTAAGTCTCCTAGCTAATAATCTTCTCTCCACTTGGACTAATTTTAGCTATTGCCACTTGAAACTTTTAATGGTTTCAGCCACCTACTGCCTTAACGTAACTTTTACAGCCCCTCTCTAGAGCTCTGCCTGTTCATATAGCTGAAGATTATAAATAGTTTTATTTGGAAAATGGTCATTGGAGATGGAGGTGGAGAGACAGGAATCATCTGAGAGTAAATAGATTGTTAATTCCCTTCTGAGCACTGAGCTGCTGATTCATTCCCAATCAATTCCCACACAGCCTGGGCTGAGTCAGCCCAGAGGGTGTTGAATAGTCAAGAGCAAAGACAATTCACAGGATAATGGTTCTGAAAAGTCCAAAACAGAAAAGTGATTCAGAGGGGGTAACTAAAAGAAGAAAAATGCATAGTGGAGACAAGGAAGAAAAGAAAAAGGAAAAAGAAAAAGGAAAAAGAAAAAGGAAAAAGAAAAAAAGAAAAAGGAAAAAGAAAAGAAAAAGAAAAAGAAAAAGAAAAAGAAAAAGAAAAAGAAAAAAAAAGAAAAAGAAAGGAAAAAGAAAAAGAAAAAGAAAAAGAAAAAGAAAAAGAAAAAGAAAAAGAAAAAGAAAAAGAAAAAGAAAAAGAAAAAGAAAAAGAAAAAGAAAAAGAAAAAGAAAAAGAGTAACCCTTATGCTTCCATCTCTGTGTAGGAAACAAAGGTGATCAGAGAGCTTAGAGAAGAAACAGGTAAAGGAATGGATGGAAGAAGTGAAAAGACATTAAAAACCAAAAATAACATTGGAATGAAATCATCAGAAAAAGCCAAAAAAGAAGATGGGTGTAGGCAGAAAGTGGACTTAAGTAGGAGCACTCTTCCAGGTACATTTCAGCCTAGGCACTAATTTCCCATCTATGTAAGTATACACATAAACCTTGCATCTATAAATGTCATACCATTCACATCCATGGGGAGGAAATAGAAGACCCTACAGTCAAGGACTTTCTATTCATTATAGATCAAAGAACATGAGATGGAAAAATAATAAGATTCATATGAGATATGGACACTTCAGAGACATATGAACATTATTGTGAAGCACATCCATCCAGATTAAAGTCAGGCTTCTCCCTCAGAGTCTGCTGTCAATTAAGTGAAGAGGGTGAAGCTGAACTAGATCCTCTGAATCAACCAGTGAGACATTTTCACAGCCTTTGATTGCTCTGACACTTCAAAAAGTTCTCTAAGAAGCCTCCTCAGCCCTCATACTGCAGCTCTCTTAAATCTGAAGTTCAGTGCTGCAGCCCAGTTGGGCTCAGGACAGAGACTTGGCACACTGGAGGGTGTCTTGTGTCATGCCTTGTGCAGGAGCCCTCTCCTTGCACTTTGTTCACAAGAAAGACAAGCTGCTGCCATGGTGCTGTGCCTCCCACAGCAATAAGCTCCCTGCTTGCATCCAGCACTGCTGAATATATGTTATGTCACAGTGATATGGGCTCTGATTTCCTTCTTCTTAAAGGTTCTTATTTTAAAGTAATGTGTGTATATTTAACCTGAGCTAGTTTAAGGAGGCCATAGGGAAGGCTTATCAACAACAAGACAGGAGATTGTTTGCAAAAGACCATATTGCCCTGCATCTGGCAGATTAAAGCACAGCAATCATTAAGATTTAGGTACAAATTGCTGATATTAATCCCAAAGCTCGAGGACAAACAAAGGCATGTCCCTGGGTACATCAGCACTGCTCTATACAGAACTGTAGGGATGATGCAAGGCACACTTGAGTGAGATGCCTGAGTTAGGAGTGGGTTTGTCCAGTGAAAGGTGTCGTGTGAGTGGAGAGAGATGGCAACTGAGATGGTTCAGCCAGCTCAGCCTCTGCAGGTCCAAAGAGCACTTGTATGGCCAGCATTGTCAGCTCAGACAGATGATTAAAGATAGGAAGGCCCAAGCCCAAATCAACATTCCAAATTCAGACACTAACTTAGGTGTTCAAGTGGGGCTGTGCAAGTTCCTCCAAGAGCATATTGATTATTTATATGCAGAAACAAGCCCCAAGTAACTGTGATGGGAATGTCTGCATGACAATTAATCCCATCTCATTCCTCTAGGGAGTTGAGATAGACTTTGCATTGCATCTAAGCCTGCTGTGTACTGCACTGACACCCAAACACTTACCAGAACAGATGAAAAATGAAATTAACAGTTCTGGTATATTGTTCATAATGCCACACTCTTCTGCCAAAGAGAGATACTGGTATGATTGTGGTTTATGGTCTGGTAAGCTCTTGAAGTTGTTGAGAGAAAGTTGTTTTGCTTTAGTTTTGTAGTGTATTCATGTAGAAAAGGAAAACTGTAGAAAGCACTCCTCACACTGAGCAAACACCATTGAGTTTTGAGATGCTCCCTGGCTCCTGGCATGGCTGAAGAGCAACTTCCACAGTTCTTTGACCAGCTCCAGAGAAATCAATATCTCCATGAAATAGAGGTAGTTATTATATCTCTGAGACACTGATAGGCCTCTAAAGAGAGTATTCTGACGGCTGACTGGGAAAAATTATCATGGAATGGCTACAGCAGGCTGTGCTAGTGTGACAGAACAGAAAGCCTGTGAACAGTCATGCTGCCTGTGTCAGGACTAACCAGGCTACAGACCTGCTAGCAGTGGCAGTGATCCCCACTGGGCCAGCTGGGGAACCCCTGGCACAGCCTGGCACTGACCTGAGTTATGACTTCTCCATAGGAACTGCTCAGCCGTGCTTGTCTTCCTCGTGGGCTGCACCCAGAGACCTCAGTGAAAAACATCTTCTCATCTCCAGTTCAGACAGAGCTCCTTGTCAAGTGCTGTCTTCATGCATTACTGTGCTGCAAGCTCAAGGCATTCCTTGCTCAGCTCCCTCTGACACAGGGATGGCTCAGAGCCACACAGAGGTGCAAGGAGGTCTGAGCAGATGTGAGTCCTGGGCACCTCGACTCTCCCACCATTGCATGGTGTAGTTTTCTTTGCTTCCTAATGTAAACCTTCTGTCAAGCTTTTAAAATTCTCTACAAATTCATTTCCCCTTTAAAAACTCTTTACAAATCCATTACCCACATCCCTAACACCCTAGGGCTCTAGGACCTGCCAGAGTTTTCTTTGCTGCTCTTCCTAACAAGGTTGTTCTGGATCAATCCACTATTACCTAACAGCAGAGCTGGTGGGATAAGAAAGAAAATAGAAGTATCTTCATCTGGAAATCTCCAACAGTAGGGGACGTCAGCTTGAATTGTTCCTTGCTTCAGAGAGTCTTTGGTATTATAGCTGTTACACTGTACACATGACATGCATTTTATAATTTACACACTTGGACACATGACTAACTTTAGAGGACTGTTCCCATAATTAAAGTTAAGTCTGTATTTAAGTGTGTTGCTTAATCAGTGACCAAAGGCTAATGCAGAAACATTGATTCATTATATAAGAATAAGAATAAGACTATAATAAGAATTAATAACACCTTAACACACTAATAAACTCCTAATTGGTTTCTGCGTATTTGCACTGATAGGATTTAAGAAAAAAACAGTACACTTGCAAAATAATTTGGGATCCCTATTAAGCAGAAATGAATGGACTTGCCTTACCTCATTATTTTTGACTGCAAAAATTATGCTTGTTTTTACTGATGGTGTAATCAATTGTGTCCAGGTTTGGTGAAAAGGTTTTTATATCAGTTAATACCTCAGTGTACTAAGAAAATTTTGACAGCAGATGTTTTAAACAGCTCACTGTTCACTGGCATGATTTTGTGTGTATATTCTTGACAGATGTGTATCTGGACTCTTATGGGGGTTTTCTTTTGGGGAAAAAAAAAGCTGGAATAATGATATTTAATTCTTTCTCATTTATTCTGCCCAGAAAGCAAAAAAGTATTTGTTTGCTGAAACCATTAATTTTTTATTCAAAATGGAACATCTCCATTTTGATGCTGGAGATTGGAGAGTTGGGAGAGTACAGCTAACAGAGAAAGAAGCACATTGGGATAAAAGCAAATGGACACCTCAAAAAGAGTAAGTGGAGAAAAACCACTCTTCAAGGAAAAAAAAAAAGTAAAAAATTACATAGGAAACTAAGGCACAAGCAAGTTTAACAAGTAATATATTGAGATAATCTCTTGTCCATTAGCAGGCTCCATCTGGAGGAGATCAAGTCCAAACCTTTAGTCCACAAATGTCTATCTTGGGATGTGTTTCAACTCTGTTTGGTGGGATTAAATACCTTATGCAGGGAGTGTGTCTTAAGGCTGAGGTAATGTTTCACAGCCTCTGGAAAACTGAAGATTGGCTTCTAGGAATTTGAATCCACTATGTGCAGGATGTCTGAGCCTCTGGAAACTCATCTGGAGAAAAGAGAGAGGTCATAGGATGGTAGCATACTCTGAGTTGGAAAGGACCCAACAGGACCATCAGGTCCAACTCCTGGCTTTGTGCAGGAGACTCAAAGGATTCTCTGTGCCTGAGAATGTTGTCAATCACTTCTCAAACTCAGATACTCCTACTACAGACTACATTAACATGCTGGAGAGCTTAGGCTGGGTACTAGGTATTTTAGCTATCCAGTACCAGACTGGAGTTTGGAAGTCAGCCAGACTTTCATGAGAATACATTCCTTCACTTTATTCCATCAGTTCAAGTCTTACAATATCAAACAGTTCAGAAGAGCAGAATAAACAAAAACAGAGAACTGAGATAAGCCTTCAAGTGATAACAGTGAGTGTTCTGGGGATCAGATCCAGGCTTGAGCATCATGTCATTTGAAAAATCTCAGTACTGCTTTTCTGCCTTGGATAACTCCTGACAACAACCCCAGACAGAGATTGCATCTGGAGCTGGAGTACATTATCTTTTGAATAACCTTACTCTTCCAAGTGCTGAGTTCTCTCCAAACTGCTGTACTTAATGAATCACCTCATATCAGTTACTGACAATTCCAACAGGACACTGATTGAAGTGCTAGCACAGTGAAGGAGCAAATTGTTCTCCCTTTGAATTGCTGCAATATACAGCAGCCCTTTATTAATTAGTCTCTTTCACAATACTTCTGTAAGGGAGAATCAGTTTGTGGGCTTCTTTTGCTGGCTGGTTGAAGTTTTGTTTGGGGTTGTTACTGGCTTTGGGTTTTTTTGTTTGTTTGTTTTTGTGGGGGTTTTTTTGTTTGTTTGGTTTTGGGTGGTTTTTTTTTGGTTGGTTTTTTTTTTTTTGTGGGGAGGGGGTGAGGCTGTTTTATTTCTTGAAAAGAAAGATAGTTAACTCTCTAGTGTACTATTTCTTTATTTGTTTTTCTCCATCTTAAGTCACACCAACATCACTTCTTTTTTACTTTGGTATTGCACAGACTGGGCACTTTTTAACAGCCTGTTTTCCTCACTAAATTGAGAAAACTGAAATTTTTAACTGAAATACTTCCCAAAGACAGATGCTTGAAATTGGTGCTATTTCTAGCAAAAGATATTGCTTGATGGACAGTGTTTAATAGCAACACCAGCAGCTTATGGTGTTGGTTTACCTTGCATTCCTGATGGTGCTGCAGGTTCCTGGAGGCTCTGCTCCCTTACATGCCAGATTTCCAGCTTTCCTCTGGCCTGAGACAGGCAGAAGAGCTCCTCTTTTGTCCATTATGCACCAGCTATGAGTGCAGAGGCAGTAAAACTTGATATTTTACACCTGTTACATATGATAAATGGGGAAAATCCTCATCCTGTATCAGCCAGGGCACACTCACAGTTTCATCTTTATGCCAGTCAGTGGAGCCAGAAGCTGCTCTTCTGAGAAGATCCTGCTCTAGTCACACTGGATATGAGCACAACCATCTTTCTGTGCTGTTTTCCTTTCCAGTGGGAAGGAGGATGTTTGGAGCAGAAAGCACTGTGAGGAATCTGCATGGGTTTAAAACAGTTTCTTCTTGCAGGGGTTTAACACTGAGTTCCAGCTCTCCTGCCAAGATAAGCCAGCTACCCCACAGCAGCCTGGATCAGAGTCTAATCCTGCCACATCATCAGTTTAAACAGGGAGAAAACCAACTTTATTGAATTGGCTAAACCTTCAATTAAAATAATTGGAATGCTAGAACATAACAAATGCTTAAGCAGTGAAGTGAGGACTAGATAAAAATGGTTTTAGAAACCACCACTGAGAGAGAAAAAAAAGAGCTCTTAAAGAAACCCAAGAGCACAAAGCGTCATATCTACCAGGGAGGGAAATAAGCACCAGGAAAGAAAAACATATCATTATGATGATAAAAGGAGCTATATTAAAGTGATTGTCTGTGGACTCCAACATCAAAATTAGAAGAACTTCGTTTCCCAGAACTGCAAAAGAGCTGATTCTCCACATGAATAATTTGTTTACCATGTATTTGCTTGTGCTCTTCATTACTGAGACATTACAGAAAAGAACTCTCAATTTTTTTCTTGGAAGCCAGTAATTGCAACAGGAACAGCTGATGCTCCTATGACCTATCAGTCTAGAGGTCTATATATTAGTGGAGAAATCTGACGTCCATGGTCTGCTCATAATCCAGGGCTCGCAGAAACTACAAAGTGTTTTTCTTCCTGCATATTGCTAAATGACCTTCACAATACATAGTACAGGTCACTGTGGGCTAGGAATTCATGCTGGGAAGTGAAGGTGGATCCTTTGTAGCAGGAAGGGGGTGTATCAGCCTCGAACATCAGTCCCATTACAGCTGCTGGGTTTGTAGCATTCATACAAAAAGTATTCATATGAAAACTTTTGTCTAACTAGTTTGAGAGGCCATGGACTATCCCCTTCCCAGCAGAGCAGTGTCCAAACTCTAAAGAGGATGGTTAAACTATACTGGGTGATCTAACTGAACTATGACAGGATAATTGTTTGCATCTGCATGGCAGCACAGTGTGTGGCTAGGCTGTTGCTTTTGGAGATGGATGTGCATGTGTCAATGTTTCTGTATCACTACCAAGTGAATAGCTGAGCAAGGATGGAGGAACAAAGGTTCCTCTAAGTGTGGTCATCAGACAAGGCTCTGCAGGGAACAAAGGAGAAACTGCCTGATGAAGGATTAGTGAGGAAGTGGGAGTGTCACAGAAAACATGCTTAGCCCAAAATGGTTAGTCTGATCAGCTTGTCAGCACTCTGCTTTATCTAACTCCACATATTGCTGTTATATTGGATTAGAATCTTTCACAATCCCTGCTAAAACCTGTAACTGCTCATGTTCTTGCCCCTATCATCTGACAAAACATGACAAGTGTCCCATGACTGTGAGTCTCACCTTGCACTTAGGAAGTGGAGGGTGCTTCATCACTTCTTTTTTCCTACTTACACAAAACCACATCTCCTTTGTGATCTTTTCTTTCTTAGCCAAGAAAGATGATCTCCTGCTGCAAATACCCTTCTACTTGGGATTCTGCTGTTGTATGCCCTTACTCTGTCACGTCCACCTAAACCAGGGAAAAGCATGAAGAGAGAAATGGGATCATGCAGACTTTCTCAGCTGAGTCAGTTTCTAGTAATTTATTTTGTGATTTTAAACTCTGTTTCACCATTTGTGATAAGAAGATGCTCTGGTCATGATTTGCAATGAATAGGAAAGGGGTTTCTCTTTCCAAAACCAGAAATAAGTCTCAGTCTAGCATTGCCTTTGCTACTGACACCAGACTAATGAAGATAAATATGTAGAATTATGACCATTTTCTCACCTGATGGCCTTATATCTCTGTGTCTTCTGGGAAGGTGTTTCTTGAGCACAACCAGGGAAAACTTGAGCTTAAACCCCAGAAGTTCCTTCTAACCTTTGTACCACAGAAAGGGCACCAAGCAAGACTAATATTATCTCGTGAATACTATAAATCTAGTATTTATATTAGAGTTGAGCGTGTTCCAGTAGTAGTATTCCAGAATTTCATATTCGTTTTGCATTTAAGATGGACATAGATATATTTGGTGCCTAGATTTCAACCTTTTTTATTCTACTTTTTGAAAGCATTTTGACCAGGCCTTTCTCTTTAGGAATGCTACAACAAACTCAAGGCCTGGGCCATCTCTAAGTTTGGTCCTTGTGGAGTATTCCCTTACTTGGACCACCAACCAGTTGCTGATTGAATTTCTGGCCTTTGCCCCTTGATTCTTACCATACTTGATCCTATCCGGTCACACACCTTAAAAATATAATGTGCTGGTGTGCTAGATGTCTTTTTACCACAGGAGAGATACATGTGTATACCATGTATACACACAGGAGGTGTAAGCATGGGAGAAATCAATGAACTTTATAAACCATCAGAAAGAGAAGGTGAGAAAGTATTAGAAAAACATATGCAAGGCAAATATAGTAGGATGGACTTACTTTAGGCCTAAAAGATAAATGGATTTTATCTTCAATAGCAAATTTTTGTTTGAAATAGTTTGAACTTGTTGTTAAGGGTAAATGTAAGGACAGAGAAACAGGAAATTCATAATAATTGGTATTTGTTAGACCTGCAGAAGTTCTTCCTGAATGGTTGAGGGGAGAACAGTGGATAGTGACCACTTCAACTTCAGCAAGGCCCTTGATACTGTGTCTCACAACATTCTCACAGGTAAACTAAGGAAGAGTGGACAGAATGAGTGGAAAATGAGGTGAATTGAGAAGTGGCTGAATGGCAGATCCCAGAGAATCATAAAGAGTGGCACTGTGTCTATTTGGAAGCCTGTCCCTAGTGGTGTCCCAAAGGTTCAGTGCTGTCCTGTTTAACTTGTTCATCCATGTCACAGATGAAGGGGCAGATGCCTGCTCAGCAAACTCACTGAGAACACAAAGCTGGGAGGAGTGGTTGATACCCTGGAGTGCTGTACTGCCCTTCAGAAGGACCTCGGCAGGTTGGAGAGAGGGACAAAGAGGAACCACCTGAAATTCAGCAAAGGGAAGTGCAGGGTCCTGCCCCTGGGGAGGAACAACCCCAGGCACCAGCACAGCCTGGGACTGACCTGCTGGGGAGCAGCTCTGAGGAGAAGGACCTGGGGGTCCTGGTGGACAGCAAGCTGTCCATGAGCCAGCAGCGTGTTCTGGGGGCCAAGAAATCCCATGGGATCCTGGGGACATTAGGAAGAGCTGTGACAGCAGGGGGAGGGAGGTGATCCTGCCTCTCTCCTCAGTCCTGGTGAGGCCTCACCTGGAGTGCTGTGTCCAGTTCTGGGCTCCTCAGGACAAGAGAGACATGGAGCTCCTGGAGTGGGTCCAGTGGAAGCTACAGAGATGATGGAGGGCCTGGGGCATCTCTCTTATGGGGAAAGGCAGGGGGGGCTGGGCTTGTTCAGCCTCGAGGAGATAGAACTGAGAGGAGACCTCATCAATGTGTACAAGTACCCGAAGGAAAAATACCAAGAGCATGGTTCCAGACTCTTCTCAGTGGTGCTGAGCAACGAGAGGCAATGGGCAGACACTGATGCAAAGGAAGCTCTACCTGAGCATGAGGAAGAAATTCTTTACTGTGCAGGTGACCATGCACTGAAACTGGACCGTGCCTGGGCCCAGAGAGGTTGTGGAGTCTCCCTCACTGCAGCAAAGAACTGGACACAAACCTGTGCACTGTGCTCTGAACCTGCTGGAGCAGGGAGGTCAGACCACAGGACCCACTGCAGTCCCTTCCAACATTACCCATTCTGTGACAGGATCAGAAAAATAAGTGAGAAGGAAATTTTTTTTAATTTATTGCATTCTATAAACAGCTTTTGTACTAGATGTGAAAAGTATTCAGAATGGTCAAGAGATTATATAATAAAAAGATTCAGAAATTCATCAGGAGATGAGGTTCTGCCGTCATCACATTTATATAGCTGAAAGTTCACTTTGGCAATATTGCAGCAAATAAAGCATGTACCACAAAAGGCTTTGCCAGAAAGATCGCCAGTGAGAATTCCAGATACTACAAGATGCTGGAAAAACATGTATAACCTTTCAGGCTTCAAGCAAGAGAAATTGCAATTTCATATGTGGATATCCTCTCAGATCCCTAGGCTTTTTTGACTGGCAACCAGTGGAACAACTGAAAGGTTACCAAGACTGCGCTTTGGAATTTCCTAAGGAGTTTAGCCATAGTATGTCCTACTTTTTGACAATCATTGCAGATATTTGATATCCCAAATGGGATTTTATTGCAAACCATGGGTGCAGTTAATTCTACTTTGATTTTTTTTCCAGTTGTCATGAGCCTTCACTTTGGGGATGTCAGAATATCTGTTACCTTTAAAAAACACCACTAGAGATCCAGTTCCTGTCACAGCACATAAATACTTTTAGCTTTAAACAATTTTACCCTGAATGCTGTTCTACGTCATAGAGATGAGAACTGACTCATAACAACCTAAACAAAGATAATGATGATTTTGGACGTGTGGTACTGGTACCCCATCTCTTAAGCAAGATAGTTCCTGGAAAGGTTGTCTGAACACAATTCTGCCACTTCCCTTGAGTCAGCATTCACCTCTCAACAGACAGCTCATCCAGCAGAATGTGAACCTGGATAGAGGCTGTAGAAATGGGCACAGCCTGTGGCCTTGTAGACAAGACAGGAGAAACCCCAAGGGTTCTGCTGCAGAGGAACAAGGTGCTGGTATCTGTAGGTTGCAGAACTGTTTTCCAAGGGTGAGGGTACAGAGACTGGAGACTGGCATCTGTGCCCACCTGTATAAGCTGTGCCCCAAACAGAGCCCTGCTCCATGGCTAGGGAGTGCCCTCTGCCACAGCAGTAAAGCCACTTTCTTTGCCTGGTCACTTGCTGAGACTTGTGAAGACAGTGTACAGTCTTCAGTAGGATCTGCTAGTTTAAAACATTATTATGGTGCTCACGAGTCACAAGCTTCACGTGTCATTGAGATCTAATTATGTAGCACACAGAAAGATTTTCACCACTCTTTTTTCTTTTGTCTTGAAATTCTGAAGGTGTCTCATTATAGTCTCTGAAAGCATTCTCAGAATATTTCCTGCACTAAGGTCATAATGCTGTTGATGTGTTATGTTTAGCTGTGTTTAGAACCAGGTGAAAATTCATTCTGTTCCTATTAGACCCTGTACCTCTTGAAAGACACCAGTGATTTTAAATCCTACAGGATTTTCTACATATTTCAAACACGGGCAAGACTAAGATCTTCTGGCATGAAAAATTGATTGTCTTATCCACCCACAAATTACTGAGTCCAGTCATATCTCTAAAATTCCAGTCCCTGGGACTCTGATACTTAATGATTGACAGAAATTCAAACATGATTAAGAAAAGATCATTGGTAGGTTCCAAGAAGAGAACTGTTAGTGTTCTCAGATCTCTCAGTAGGGCAAGGTGATGGACCAGATGAGCTCCAGATCTTCCTTCATGTTAGTACTTTCAATTTGATGCTGCTGTTGCTAAGAGCAGGCAGCTGAATTACTATCTTGAAATTCCTATATAAAAACCTCAGACCATAAGGCTCTTGGCTACTCTGAGTTTTTACATAGTAATTTCAAGATTACAAGGGGGCAGGTTTTAGAGAAAGTATTTTTTCAGAAAATTCCTCCTCATCCCTCACACTGGATTCTCAGTGTTTCACCTAGGCATGTCCCCTAGAGGCTGCTCTCCATCACTGCTGCCTGTACTTTACTATGATCCAGTTTTTCATCAGGATTTGTTTAAGTCTGGTCAGATCATACTCTGCTGTCTGATAGTCAAAAGTTACCTTGACTAAATCTTTGCGGGTTTGGTGTCTTGCAGCCCCTTTAAATGCTTTAAAGAGAGCTACCAATGGCAGGATGATATTTACCCCTAAGGCTGTGTAGTGCACCAGCCTGATACTCTCAACACACAGATACTGACCTGGCCTTGTAATGGTGCCTGATAAAGAGGAATTGTTCTGATAAACAAGACGGGATTTCTGAATTGTTGATTTATTTATTTTATTATTTTTTTTAATATTGGCATGCATTGCTCTCTCTGACAGCTCATTTGCAAGTAGATTAGAAGAAAATACTATGAGAGAAGCATAGCTCCTCTGTGTTCAGGCTGCAAGGTGCTTGTAACCTGTTGAGTCAATGAAGATGGTGGTGGTTTGTTAAGTATTATTTGCCTAAGCTTTGGTGTCTGATAACCAGCTGAGCAATTCACTGCAGGTTTCCACTCATGTCTGTGTAACATGTATTGCATCCACCAGCACCAAAACTGCTAATATCTACAGCAGTGTCAGTGAGCCTGGAAATGACATCAAATACAGCTTGTGGTACTTGATCAGGTGTTTCTAGTCTTCCTTCAAGGAACTGTCCTAGATCAAGTTAGACATGATATTCCTCTGTAAGTGTATTGCATGGGGGAATGCACCTGTCCCTACCACACTTTCAGCTATGACATTTCAGCTATGAAATTGGCCTTTTTTGGATGTGCCCTTTCCTTCATATATCAGTCATAGGTGCTAAGAATAGTAGCTGACTTTTCTGGATGATGGTCAGTTTTTCTCATAATTCTAGTACAGCTTAGCTGTATGTTAGGCTGTACTAGAATCATCATAATGTGATTTTTCCCTTACCTAAAGTCATATGTACAGCACTCCAGTGCCTTTTTGGTGCTAGAGAATCACACTCCTTTGCAGAGTTTCTGAAGCCCCTGTGACACTTTGATATTGTACACAAGTCAGACTCATGCCAAAGGGGTGATACAACACCTTTGTTCTGTTTCACTGGTCCTTGTTAAATTTGTACAGACTTCATGCAGACCTAGCATGTGTCTTTGCTTTGCAGCTTGTCAGTGGTTTGGAATGATCTTAGGTGAAATATGTGCCCCTCCAGGTACTGAGGAAAGTGACTTAGAGCCATTCCAGTCATGGGCTGATACTCATCTTTGGGAAAGTTTCTGGTATAATCCAGTGGACAGAAACTTTGTTTTTACATAAAAAGATATTGCAGATACCAAGGTATAGATGCTGCTCTCCTGAGGAGTTCTGCAACTCAGTAATGCTCTCAGAAAAAACACACGGATCACCTTTGCTTGGGACCTATTTCCTCTGCTTTGATCTATTCTGTCTTCCAGTGAGGTTACGCCTTTTTTTTTTTTTTTTTTTGGTGATCTGATAGACCTCATCTTTTGTGGACTCCTATCACATCTGTGTCTCTTCTGCTCCCACATTCAGAGTATTTGCTCTACATTTATTTCAGGGCTGGAAGAGTCAGATCCCAGGGGGAGCTCCCCACCACCATTACTGCTATTTGCTTACTTCAGACTACCTGCCTCATATAAGTAAAGATATGTATGGGCACTGAAGTATGGGCACTGTTGCCATTTTTTAATAAGTGTTCCCTCTGTGGTTTTGTACCTTCTAACTCAGAAAAAGGCATATAAAGCAGAAATTTTGATTTCTGGCATTTTATTTTTTCTCTCTTCATTCAGAAGCCATTTCCCTTAACCACTGGAACAGAACTCTGTAGTGTTGAATCTTTCCTTTGCTATTGCAGTAACCTATCCCATCCTGTTCTCTCTCCCACCCCTCCAGGATGGGGTGTTGACTTTTCCCCCTGGCTATTTGTGTTGGAACCTTTGGCAATAGAATTTCAGCCCCAGCATTCTTTCCAGGTTGGGAACAGCAGGGAGTTTTCCTTCTGACTGCTTCTGATAATTTCCTACAAGGTGAAAAAAGGAGCGTGTGCTCGGAGCTCCCAGATGGGCATTGGTTTGCATGTTTGGAGTTACAGGTCTAGACAGCATTTTGACTAATGACATTTTGAAAGTGCAAGTGTGCCTTTTTTTAAACCCACCTTCTGTCATCCTTCTCTAGAAACAGACAATCAAAATGTCTTGGAGATGAAGCTAGCTCCCATGGCCTCTGGGTATTATTGGCTGTCAGTCATTTCTTTCTGAGATCTAATGTTGACAAAGGCAAATACCTCTCAATAAAGCTTCAGGTGTGGGCTCCTCTAGGTGAAGCTCCCAGTTGTAAATTAAAGTGTTATTTACTGTCTGTGTAGGAAATCAGTGTAGGAAGACTAAGCAAAAGACTGTGTGAAAGGAGAGTGGGATTTTATTTTGCAAATCTCTGTGTAACTTGTTTCTACCCACTGACATTCTCACAAGCAATATTCCAAAGCAGGAAGGCATACAGTCAAGTTTCCTGACTGTTTTCTTTCCCAGTTTTGGGCATTTGTGCCACCATAGTTGCCCTGTTAGGAGGGCTGGAAGAAGCACAGCCACATGCACCAGCCTGTACCTCTGTTACCACCCTCCTTGCACCACAGCATGGCTTCATTAGGGTTGTCTGGCCTTTTTATAAAGATTATATTTCCCCATGTTGATCAGTTTCATGGCTTCCACTCAGGACTTATGAGCTCAGGCCATTCTTCTAAACCTTGCTCTTTTTTCCTTCCTCCCCTGCTTTCACATGCATATTTCCACTTTGTGATAGGATTGTCATATTTCAGTTGCAAATCTCTGCACCTGCCAACAGGTATTAGGATAGCTTGTGGGTGGAGATTTTCAAAGGATACCATATGGCAGGTTTTCTCACCAAGTGCAGTCCCATGTCACACACAAATGCCAATACAACGCCACTCTGTGCATCTCACCAGTACTTGTTTTCACAAAGCACTGAGCAACATTTTGTATTCTTTAAGAAGCCTTACATTCCTGATACTTGTGGAGGCATTAGGCCTGGAGGAGGATTGTCTCTTTGAAGAAAAACAACCTAAAATTAATTTGGAGGAGTGTACTAGTAGGAAGCCACACTTCAGGTCATTCATTTGTTGTGTACACACAAAACTGGCTTCTCTGCTGAGGCTCCAGCCAGAGTATGAAGCCTTTGACTGCCTTTGAAGTGAGACCTGCCTGGGATGAGAGCATCAAAACACATTTGGCATCCAGGGCCCAGCAGCCCCTTGAGGGAAGGCACGCTGTGCCATCTGCTGTCTCCAGCACAGCAGAGGCATGCCGGGCATTTTCAGCAAGCAGAAATGTTGGCATGGAACTGGGAGTGGTAATGCTTTCAGTCTGTCAGCACAGCTTTCTTCATTCTTTGAGAAAATCCATCATTTTGCCCTAATCTTTTGGGAATCATAACTGGGCCTGCCTTTATTTAAAAAAAAAACTCCTGTGTTTTTTATGGATGGAGAAGTGTATTTCTTAAACACTGGGCTCAAAGGATCTCATTGATAAGCTGCTGAGCTTCCAAAAAGTGTCATGATGAAGTCCTTGTGAGACATGCATTCCAGAAAGATACCCATTTTCTTTTACTCTTTATGAATAAAGAGTACAGAAAATGGTTCTAACACTGAGCTGCGTGCAAACAAATAAATTACAAGGAAAAATTTTCTAGCAATATAGTTATTCTGTAGTTTTGTATAAAAACATATTATCTTTATTAGCTGTCAAATCAAAACTAGAATCATCTGCAGGATTTTTTAGAAATTCATTTAATTTCCTGTTTTCTGAGTTATTTGACTTCTAGAGCATGATAGTTAAGACAGGGACGGGAAGCATCAACTGCTTTTCTTTGAAGATGATACAGGAAACCCAGGAAACTTAAGTTTCAAAAGATTAGCTGGTTCATAAGAGGAATATATTTAACCAAGTCCATGCATATTCCAAATAGTAAACTGACTCTCAGCTGAGATGTGGTGACCAACAACTTTCATTTGTTTTTAAAAAAGGAGAAATAATGTTTTTCCCATGTGTCAAGGACCTGGGAAAAAGGGTATATCTAATATGGTTGTGTTAACAGTGACAGAGAATATGTACCTGCCACCTTTAATGCATAAAAAGAATTGAAGTTCTCTCACTGCCTCCCAGTTCCACCTGTAACCAGTGTGAAGACCAGATCTTCACAGAAAATCTCTTCCCCATCAAAGCAAATGTTTTCCTTCCCATATCTCAAATCCAGAGTCAGAAACTTTCCCTTCAGGGAAACCTGAGTTTGCTGTTGGGGAGTGGTGAAGCCATCATTCCAGGTTTGTCCAAAGGACCATGGGTTAGGGCTCTGTCTCTCAGTTCACAGACCTTTGGCAGCTCTGCCCTGTCCCTGTGGGATCTCTGGGCCAGTACAGGCTGTGTTCTCACTCTCATTTAATGAATCCCAGCTAATATGCCTTACTCTGGCCTCCAGAGATCCTCAAAAACCACACAATGAAAAGGCAGCAGCATGAACTGGCAATGTGAAAAAACAAATCCTGATGAAAGATGTGGAAACATTCATAAGGGTTCCTCTAAAAGGATAGATGAAGGAGAGATGAATGGTAGTGCCTGTAATAGATATTCCTTTATCCTCGTGCCACCTGCTCCCAGGGGCCCACAACACCACCCTGTGACCCTCCAGGTGTCTGGGTTAGGATCAAGGGCATGAGTGACATCTTACAGAGGTGATCCAAGCTCCTCTTCAGACACAGAACAGGTTCAGCAGCCAACGCCTCTAAGAAAAATCTTTCAGAGACTAAATTCAGAAATTATCACTTGTTGCCACCACTGCATATCAAGGGAATGCCCTGGCTGCCCTATTCAGCAAACTCCTGCACAGGCTGCTTCTTTGTTCCTGGGAAAGAAAAGTATCCAAGTAAGGGAAGAGAAAGGCTCCTCAGAGAAAAGCTTTTATCTAACTTCAAAGGCAAGATCTTCAGAAAGCTATGGATTAATGAGCTTATTAGCAAACAAGTTCCATGTTTCTACAGATAATAGCCATATCCGATTTCTGGCACTAAAACCTTTTGATCCTTCCCATGTTTGCAGTCCAGATCTCTTGAGCTATCTGCTTCCAGGACCAAGCCCCAGTTTTATGGCTGAAATGTAGGTCTGGTGCCTGCAGATGAGGGCAGGTCCACGACAAATGGGCCAGGGGGGAAATGTCTCAGGGCTCAAAACCCAGAAGAGATGCTGTGACCATCCAGTCCAAGCTTTTCTAAAACTTGGGCCAGAAATGCATCCTGAATTAATTTCAGCTTATGTTGGAGCAGAGCAGTTGGAGAAGTAGCCCTCTCCATTTTAAAGTTTCCATAGAGGTGGAATTCCTGCAGTTCTTTATTAGAAGGCATTTTCTGATCTGTTCATTATTCCTAGTTCTGCTCTGCCTCTAATTCACCAGCACCCTTTTTGAGCTGCAGGCATTGCAAACCATTTGAATACTTTGGAATTTGCACTGATGTCAGAGACAGACATGGCAATTTCTTTGCAGCTGGATGCAGGCCCATTTCCACTGCACCCTGTAGCTGTTGTGGCCCCCATGTCCCACGGAGAGCTCTCAATTTGCTAACTATCTGCCATGAACCCTCATCCTCCAAACTGCTGGGAAGAATTCCCTTATTCTGCAAACACTCACAAAGCTTTGTTGTCTTCAATGGATGATTTGCCATTTAGCTGTATTCAAATGTACTCTGTTTGCTTACCCCACACAGTCAGCCTGTCTGGGTTCCACATGGTTATATCTTTATTCTGCACTCCTTTGCATTCAGGGGTATTTTTTTACCATCTGTGCTGCTAACAGGCAGTGTGACAGAAAATAAAAAGAATATTAGTTATTCAGTCCAGGAACAGCAGGGAGGGTGACTTCTCCTCAGCACCCTCCTTCCCTTTTCTCTCCCTTGTGGCTGCTGCCATTTTGGCTGAGCATAAGGGCTGTTACAAAAGAGGTCAGTGCATAGTGAGGCAGATGGAGAAGGCTTTGGGTTACAGGGAATGTGGAGTCTGCTCCAGAGCCTCTCCTCAGTGCTCACCCCCACACAGCCCCACACAGGGCATGGACATAGAGATGACCCCCTCACACAGCTGATGTGTGCAAGCTTCCTGGCAGGCACTCTAAGATCATTAGCTAATTGTTAATTATATTTACATTATTATTTTATATTATTTTATATTTTTCTATTTTTATACAAATATATATTGTATCTAAAATTATATTTATTATATTTTGTATTTATGTATATGTTATATCTATAATTATATTAATTGTGGTTTTATATTTATATATAGATATACTGTATCTATAGTTATATTATATTATATTATATTATATTATATTATATTATATCATATTATATTATATCACATCATATTATATCATATTATATCATATTATACTATATTATACTATATTATACTATATTATACTATATTATACTATATTATACTATATTATACTATATTATACTATATTATACTATATATTGTTAACTGATAATTGTAAATTAGCTCATGCTAATTGTTGTGACTGCTGTGCCAACAGCATCCAAACCCACCTGTGCCACTGCCATGGCCTCTGGTGTGTGTTATGTACTCAAAGGCCACTCTGGATTCAGTAATGATTAACTTTTCAGGGTACTTTTTAAGGACACCCTCCAGAATTAGTTTGTAAAGTATACCTCAGTGTCTTTTCTCAATTGCCTTTTGACTGCCAAAGAGAATTAATTAATATCAGAACAAGTCTAAGAACTGCAGAAAGCAGAACAAGCTGTATGAACTTTCTTGGGTCTATTCAGGTCCCAGAGAGTTCTCATCAGACTTCATCCAAATGTCATCCTTGGTTTGCTTCTTTCAGAAGCCTACTGCACCTCTGTGTTTAAAATGGTCCTGTGGATGTACTGTTCATCTGAGCTAATCAAAGCCTGTAGACAAACAGGCAGATTTTGCTCCTTTTTCCATCTACAAGTGCTGGAGATGCTGTTATGAGCAAAGATGTATGGTATATTTTGGGATTACACTATCACAGCTTCATGTGCAATAAAAGGGATGTATCTGAGCTGATACTGTTTATTGCAGAACTGATTTTAAGTATTCTTTTTTATTTTAATGCTTCAATAATAACCTAATAATTTTAATCCCAGGAGGGAGGAATAGATAACATTCTGATCTTTTAAAGTCATTTCACTCTTATATGAAAGTTAATATTAAATAAGTTAATGTTATAATTTGGTTTCATTCAAATATTTTTGGCCAGCTTCTGATAAAACATTTTAAATTAAAATCTTTTGTCATAATATTTGAAGACTAATGGTTGGGAATTTATTCTATATCTGCCTTTTGAATTAATAGTGATTTGCTAACTAAATCTATGGCTTTAAAAATTTGGTTTTTATCTGAGTAATGCACTATTAAGCAAACAAAACAATGGAGAAATTTAATACTCTATTCTCCTTTTTTCTCTTGTTGTCACTACATTCATAACATATTAAAAAATTGCAAGACTTTGGCAGGAAGTACATGCAAGGCTATTTCAACAGGCAAACCTAGAATGATGCACAGCCACATTTCTGTCAAGATTTTAAAAAGAGTCTTCTTTAAATTTTTTTGTGTTTTGCCATTGGTTCATCTGTGATCTTTTATTGTTGCCTACAATTTGCCCTAGTAGCTGCAACCCCTTTTGAAACACAAGTGCTATTCTCTGTTTGAATCAGCAAAGGCTGTTCCCATAGCATGCATTAAGACCCATTGAAATGAAATGTCTGCATGGCAAAGTACATTTATAGACAGATGGATAAGGCAGGCAAATAGATGAATTAGATAGAGCTCCAGTCCCAGCTGAGATTTGTTGATTCAATATTAAAATAGCTGCGTTAAACTACAAGGCTTTTACATTGGGAATGTCGACAGCTGTTAATGAGTGGAGAATAAAAACAAGCTTCTTCTGAAGAAAGACAATGGGACAGCTTTTTCATTTATGATCTCAGCAAGCCAAGGGCATTGCTGTCTCCACAGGGACCATATTTACTATTTAAGAACATACAGTACTGGCACAGGTCTGTCAGGTCATCAAGTAATCCAGCATGAGGATGTTTTATGGGATGAAGGGGAGCCTAACACAAAGAAAATTCCATTGCTCCTAACTAAGAGGAACTCCTGTAAATAGCACAGGAGTGCCCATGCCCTGGCTGGAAGGCAAAGGAGGGGGGTGTTGAAAGACACATCCTGAGCCTGGTTGAGCTGCTCAGCACTAACTGCTGGATTACATCTTTGCCATCTAATGACTCTGATACTGCTACCAGCCCTTGTGTATTTTGGGCTGTGTGTCAATCAGAAACTGATGCCCCTACTGAAATGTTATTCATTAAAGACTTGACTATCTGCAAGGCTGGGGTCCTTTCACACTATTAGGAAAAGCTGTAGCAAATTCTAATCCCTGGGACTGATGGCTCACTCCTGTTGCATTCAAAGGGAACTTCACCTTTTGTACAAGCAGAAGCTGCAGCATACCTTCCCATGCCAACCCTTGCATATCCTTTGTAATACTAAGGCAGGAAAGCATTGCCTGAGACATGATCTCAGTAAGGCAGGCAAAACCTGCCATGAGAAATAACAGGATCAGTGGTCATGCTAAGATAAAACAACCAGCTAAAAGGCAGGAGAAGAAGCATGAGGTATCTCAACATGAGTTTAAACCACTACCAGCACTTCTGCACTGACCATAACCTTGTTCCATTAGCAAAGATTCAAGCCTCACTTATAACATTTTTGTAGAGTTAAAAGATACAAACAGACAAGCAAACAAACAAAACAAAACCCAGACTACTGAGAAGACATGGATCATAAGGACCAGTTTTCTGTATAGGGGGATGTACCAAAAAATTGTTATCAATCATTTTGATCACACAAATCCAACACCGATCAAATGATTCCCTCCTTTCCTATTCCTCATGAATGCAAACCAGATTTTTAAAAAGCAGAGACACATTAGTATTTAGGTATTTTGAAAATATATTTTGAATCACCTGGTGGTGATCAGAAGCCTCTGTGTCAGTTAACCCATCTAATAGCTGGATTAATTCTAAGAAAAAATAGTATCTTCCATAGTTATTGTTGAACTCCTGAGGAGCTGGGTAGAAGGGAGGAATATTATACTTAAATTGCCTCCTGTGTTATCATCTGGCTGTGCCTTCCAAAAGAAACAGGTGTCCCCAGTTCTGGCTGAGTGACGAGGCTGAAAGATTCTTGGTCTGGGCCTAAGCCTTCAGTGGTCTGGAAATCAATCCTGCCATGTATTGCAGCACAAGTGTAGTCTTGATATATTCACCCATGTGTAGAGCCGGGAAATAGGATTCCATCTGGATCTGAAAAAACAAAAGGCAGATGAGCTCACCACTGTACAACTATCACACAGGAGAAGTGGATCTCTGAGGCCAGACTCTTTTGAATAGCTAAGCTTGGAATGGATGAGTACTAAGACCAAGCTATGACCACTAACTATCAACAGCTGAAGGCTTGAGACTCCTCTGCATTACACAGCTTGGAGGTGGCTGGGTTGGGAGAAGGTGGGGTCTCCACATTCTCAGTATTAACTTCTACTTCAGTGTTGTATTGATACTGCTACAACTGGGGCTCATCACCAGCTTCTCATGCTCTGTGAAATGCTGGGATCCTACCAGACTGCTCAGCTCTGGTTTCATTCTACCAGGGTAGAATTGATACAGGGAGGCTCTTGAAAAGCTTCACTTAGTTTATGATGTCAGGCTTAGCCCTTGAATCACCTTCAAGAGGAAGTTCTGAGCTACTGCAGGCTATGTAAACCCTGCACCTGACAGCAGAAATAGACAGGTATTTTGACAAGATGGGAGAAAATGTTGAACTGCTGTTGGCTTGTCCAAGTGGCTTATTTGGGGCTTCATCTAGTCAAGAAGCAATGCCAAGTGGAAATTCCAGAAGAAAGAGCATGAACTTCCTTTTCTGAGGCATCTTGGGTATGCAACAACTCTCTTACACTACTTTTTTAGCCTTTTTAATTCTGAGGAAACTCTAGAGACACAGTGCTGTCAAAGGAAGTAGAGCACATGGAGCCTCTGAGAAATCCCACTACAACAGGGTGTCACACAGCCCAGTGTGGGCAACATTTTACAGCTGTGTGTCCTCTTACCATTGCAATTTCTGGAGCAGCCAGCTACCTCAAGAGGTGATAATGCTTACATGCTGAAGTAGATGGGAAAGCTTGTCATATAGTCATGATGATTGGGGAGGCTCTAAGTCTGAAAATCTCATGTTTGTCCCCATCTCTTCTAATTTATCTTTCAGTGGGGGATTTTAACAATGTGAGAAGTAATTAGAAGTAAATACGGAGGTTTTCTCCATCTGCTTATACTTTAAATCCACAGTTGGTCAAACCTAGCACAATGAATTTGCAATAGATTTTACTCTCTGATATGTACAGTACAAGACATTTAGACCCCTGGGGAGGTTTACAGGTGGAGGCAGTGAAATTGCCACAGGTCCCACTGTGCCCCTGCAGGTACTCACAGCAGGACAAGCCCCAAAGCCTCCAGAGTGTTTTCTGGCAGTGAAGACAGAGCACCTCTGCTGTAGGAACAGATGGGAGGCTCTGGGTTGGGGAGGATGTGCAGGGAAAGGGCTGCTGTGGGGTATAGCAATCCCGGCCAGGCAGGGCAGAACACCAGCACGAGATCTGCTGCCCCATCTTTCTTTGCTGCTGAAGGACTCACTATTGTCATAATTTATTAATTTTCTGCAGTTGTACCCCAAGAAATCCTGACCTGGAAAAGAAGAATATTTTTCTTTCCTTAGCTGAATGTCCCATTAAATTAACCAGACTGGAAAGGCAGGTTTATCCTAATGAATATAGTTCTGTCAGAGAAATGATAAGGGTTTAGGCAAAGGCATATACTTAAGATCACTTTATGAAAACACTTAGATTTCATTTTCAGCTGGTGTTAACCTTCCAAAATTAAAAAAAAAAACTGCTGATGTTTGAGAAGTTTGGTGTTTTTGTGGCAGGGACACAGCTGAATGCTTTTATTCGGAAGGAAATAAAATTTGTCAGAATACAGTACATGCTTACACAACAACCAGGCCTGCTCAGATGACACATCTGTTTTTTCAGACACTGGCAGAAATGCCATCATAACAACAATATTTTGTTCCCATAATCACTAGAAAATAAAAAGACAAAAGACAAACCAAACCAAAAACCCAACTAAGCTAGTCACTGTCTCCATCTGGAGGCAAAAGGCTGTCTGAAACAACCAGTTCATCCCATGAAGAAGAGACCATGTAGGCAACAGGGAATTCAAAATATTTGCCAAAAGCTCCTGAAAAGCCACATATTGTCAGCTTCAGGTGTACTCTCCTGGTTTATTTTTTATTGACTGAAACATGAATGTAGGAAAAGCACTACTGCTATTTAAGTAAGAAGTGTTAACTTCTAATTGCTCTGAAATTTCTCCGGTTTCCAATGACTGTAGTAGGAATATAGTATCTGTATTCCTCAAGAAGGTGTTTTCCTTGTTGATGACAAAATATCTCTTTATTTCTTTCCTCAATAGATTCTTTTCCCTCTCTTTTTTAGTCCACAGTATCCTACAAGAGATCTTTATCACTTCACATCAGAGCGCAGTTAGTCTGAAGTGAGTTTCAGCCTGGGGTGCCAGGAGCTTGTGCCAAGTGACTGCTTCCTGATGATGTGGACCAAAAGTCTCCACCAAAAAAAAAATCACTAAAATCACAGGTTAATGTCAAATGCTCATTTGATACCAGGTCATGCTTCTCTGTGTGGAAAAGGGTTACTGGGGTCCTGTTTGATCTCTTGGAAGAGGTCCTGTATGGGAAGAGAGAGATCCCTGCTCAGCCAGTCAGAACAGCAGCTGTTGAAGATAATCAGGTGAAATAAAGTGTGCCTGAACTCCCAACCTGACAACCATGAAATACATTCTCCTGCAAGTCAAAGTGTGACCCAAGCCTCTCTGACACCACTGGGCAGTCCAGATGGTGAGGCAGAGACCTTCTGTGAGCCATGAACATTCTGGGTGCAGTCAAGTAAATTCAGTACAGCTGGATCAATGCTTTGGTGAACTGGAGCTTTCCTGGAAACAGCTCAGAATAAAAGATTAATCTCATTCTCAGTCAGGAAGACATGCTGTCCCTAAAGAGAAGATGTCACATGCTGCAGCATTTTTTATACCCTCTCACAGGCCCCAGGGACCTCACCAGCAACCACAGGAAAGACGGTATTTTCAAATGTAACATGAAACTTGTCTTGATTTGGTTTTTTATCCCTGTGCTATCCAGGAGGTGGTTTGTCTTTTTTATTTGCCCAGGCTGAACGTTACAGAGAGAAAACTAGGAAGACAATGGAGCACGATAGAGACAGGGGTTACAGACAATTTTTTATCTCTTAGGAGGAATTCTACTGTACAAAAAATGTGTGAAACTAGTGAGTGTCAGCCAGCAGTTTCAAAGAGAAAAAAACAGAATGACAGAGCTTGTCATACTGGTTTTGAAATGCTGAGAGTCAGAGAGGGCTGTTCATATCTCTGGAGGAAGAGTTGTGCAAACAAGAGCCTTGGTCTCACAGAGTTACACTGGCATGAATTGGCTGGGTAGCCTGGAATTGCAGCAGGAAGGACTCCAGTGTGTCACAGCCTGGGATGTAGCTCTGTGCACCACCCCAGCCTATGTTCAAACAGTGGGCCTTGGTCATCCTCCTCCTGCCAGTCACTTAACCCTACCTCAGATCCCCACTCTGTGTGTGCATCCCATGGCTTTCAGCCCCACTGAGAGGCTGGGATGGGGCTTCCAGGGCTGTGAACACTGCCTGTGCAAGGTACCATGGGTGTCACCTAGATGCCTCCACTGTCAGTTGGAGATGAAAATTAGAACAGAGGTGTGTCTTGGGTTGCAATGCAAGATGTAACCCAAAGTATGTATTCTATTACTATCTGTTGAAACTGGCTGGGGAGGTGTTTTTTCTCTTCTATGACCCATTCCTCATAACTCTGGGGGGAGGGGGCAGGTGCCTTCTGTTAATGGCCCAGCTGTTAAAACCAGCTGGGGCAGTGTTCTTTATCTCTTCCATGACCCACCCTCCCTCTAGGGGGATATCTGCTGTTAATGGGCCATCGAGGCTCACTCCATGACTGATAAAATTACATCATCCATTGAGAGATGCTCCACCCAGGAAGAGGAGCCAGCATTCCTACCTGGATAAAAACTGAGAGTCAGAACACCAGGACAGCCTGTGTGCACTGGATTGCCAGAGGAAGACTGGACCCATCTCACAACCACTGGACATTCAGAGGAAAATTACACCCTTCTACAGGATCACTCTGCTCCAACAGAACCACATCTGTCACTCCAGGAGGACTTAACTGGACTGCTGCCAACGCCCATGACCAACAGAGTGTCAGGTTGTATTCTGATTCTGTCAGTGTTCTCTTTTTTTGTTTGTTTGCTTTCTTTTTTTGTACTACATTTTTATTTTTTAATATTCCTAGTAAAGAACTGTTATTCCTACTCTCCTATATTTGCCTGAAACACCCTTAATTTTAAAATTATAATAATTTGGAAGGAAGGGATTTACATTTTCCATTCCAAGAGAGGCTCCTGCTTTTTTCCCTGGCAGACACCTGTCTTTCCAAACAAAAACAAGATGAGGGTGAGATAATATCTCAAAAAATCCCTCCTTCAGGAAGGAACTTATCTGTATTCTCAGCATCATCTCAGAGGGTTAGCAGGCTGGACATGGACATGCTGACTCCAAAGTTCACCATGTGGGTAATTCCACAGTGTCTGAGCCTATGTTCACCATTTCAGTATGAGGAAAGCCCAGGTTAATTTTGTGGTTCCCAGGGAGAATTGTTATGAGTGTTATGCCAAAGGATGCCCAACGTGATGAGTATTTGGATGAGAGCTACACTTTGAAATGGTTCTGTGATGGGTTCACTCCCACCTGCCAGAACTGCTCCAGGAAAAGGAAAAGTTCAGTGTTTAGTAAGTGTCAGGGCACAACTGCCTAAGGAACTCTATGCTGCCTTTTGGGCACTGTGTTACACGTGTGTCCAGCTGTTCTTACCACACACAGACACCCCCAACAGTG
This sequence comes from Cisticola juncidis, assembly GCA_013400215.1. Lineage (NCBI taxonomy): Eukaryota > Metazoa > Chordata > Aves > Passeriformes > Cisticolidae > Cisticola > Cisticola juncidis. Next base: position 164,846 of record VXBR01009946.1, on the reverse strand, counting down.
CTGCCCCAAGGCAGTGCCTGCACCTAGCCTCTCTCTGGACCAGGAGCTGCTGGAGCTTCAAACTGCTGCAGCTGGGCTGTGTCTGTGTGCAAGGCAGTAAAACTTACCCCAGTGGCAAGCACCCCATCCCTTCTCATGTCCTGCAAATGAAGCAGGACAGTATTTGGATGACAGTCCTCCAAGGATGACGTGCATGCTGCAACCTGTGATGGCACTGGCTGACTAAGCAAAGTCTGCTTTAAAAGAACATAGAGTGTGCTACAAGCAGGGCTGTTTTTGACATGAGGCATTTAAGAGAAGTCCTCACTGCTTACTGCTATTCCCATTTCAGGAGTGCTTTTGTGTAGGAGTGAGTGTCTAGTAAGGCTTTTGCATCAGGGTGCTAGCTTGGATTTGCTGGATGGATTCCAATTCAGGCAGTTACCATTTATCTCTGCAAATTTTCCATGCTGTTTCAGTTGGCTACAGAATGATTTTTCATTTCATGTTCAAATCCGACTTTAATAGTTACTTCATACACTTGAGCAATTCCTTTATTTCACACTCAGTGGTGGGTGGAAGGATGTTAAGTAGTGTATACTTGGATCCACTTCAGTGGAAGCTATTACCATCACTACTAGTGTTGCAATGATAAATAAATCCATGCTGAAGGGAGCAAACCAGCAAAACCGGAGGATATTTCATTATAAAACCTACTGTAGGGCTTAGAGTACCCTACTCAATGTACCAGCAGCTCGTGACAGAAATCTATAGTAACTCCAACACCTTACTAAGTGTTTCATTCTTGAAAAGGTTATTTGTGTTTATGCTAACCCTAGGAAATTATATCTCTCTTTACTGAAAACAAGCTCAGTCTCTGCAACAGCGGTCAAACTGTATCTGAGATGCCTGCAGTTCTACTGACACCCCAAGAGGACTGACTCCTTCTTGGCTACTCAAGTCCCCTCACTTCCCAAGTAAACTATTTTCTTCTCTTATATTCCAGTTGTTGAAATTATTTTGTTACCCTCTGCTCAAAACTGCATTTATCCTTTTCCTCCCACTTTTCACAACTGTTGGCATTATCAGCTCAGCAATGTGAAATTTAGATTCCTGAGATCTGATGTCATCTTGCTTGGCATATGTTACACACTCAAATAAGCTGTTGTGGTGAATAATGTACCATATGTATACCTCCAGGTTCTCCCAGCATTGTGAAGACTTATCAGGGCTCTAATTGTGTACCACTTAATTCAGAATTTTATTATGTAGAGCTTCCAAGTCTAGTGTTACCAACGGAAATAAAATCCTCATCTCACCCTTTCTTCTCTGCTCTGTATATCAAACCCCAAAAGAGCTCTAGGAAAAGCCTACACTTTTGAAGAGCTGATCTTTTGAAGATACTGTGGGGAATACTATGGGTGTGCTGTGTGCCAGAGTCTGAGATGCTGCAGACCATGACCTCACCCTGGGAGAAGGGCAGTGATGCAGAATGTCCCGACCAGGCAGAGTGGCACCACAATGTTACTGCTCTAGCTGCAGGCCATGCCCAGGCCTTGGGAACTCTTTGAAAAGACCCAGCAGACTGTGTTGTCTCCCACTTGGAGACAACACAGCAGGCAGACACTCCACTAAAGGGCCCCTTCCTCCTTTGTGCCAGAACCTGGGCATCTTGTTACATCCTCCCTTCAGCAGGCCCTGAGCATGGCTTCCTTTTCCCTGTCACAGCCTGCTCCCATCACCACCACCCTGATTTGATTTAAAAATCCCCAGCAGCCATGGGCACACACAGGCAATGAGGGAGAAGTTGTGGCACTGCTAATCCCAAGCCAGACACACAAGGAGTGCTGGACTCCTTTTCTGCCTTCTGAAAGAGCTGTACCACAGGCAGACCCAGGATGCTTCTGTGGGCAAGGGGCTGCGAGTGGTGCCACAACACATCAAGTTCCTGCTCAGATGCTCAGAGGTCTCAAAAATATTCTGTTTTCTGAAAAAGTTCTGTAATGTCTTTTCTTGGAAGAACACAATAATTAGTCCAAATAAAGCAGAGCTGTCCAACTGGTGTTTATGAACAGAAATGTTCATAATTAGAGAGCCTCTAATGAACCATGTTATTTCTTCAGCTTTATTACTTTCTGCATGCATGTTACTGGCATCATGTATTTAACTGATTCAAGTTTAAAGACTTTTAAGCTATTAGAGGGAGCTGACCACCATTGTGATACCTGATTCACAGATAGCAATACATTTTCTTTTTTCCTGGATCCCATTTTCACCCTGGGAAAACACCAGGAACAGATGGTTTACTATCCAAATTTTATAAGCAGTTCAAAGAGGACTAGGCACCCTGCATGCTGCAAACATTTATAGCATAATCTGCTCCTGCTAGCCACAGCCAACTGCGTCAATAAAGTTAGCAGTAAGTATGGGGAGAAAAGCCCAAGGCAATACAATTTTATGAACATACTACACTGTCTTGCACAATATTTAAGATTACAGCTGAAGAGCTGACACAGATGAGAGTTCTATGTTTAGAGCAGAAATTTTAACATTCATGTTAGGTTATTCATCAGTACTAGTGACCAGCAAAATAAACCTTTAGTTTCATTTTACCTTGCAGGTGTGAAAGTCTCTTATAGCAGTTTTTGGTGAGGAGCACTCTATCTGGAGTGCATTTTTTTTGTTGTTAATGCTGATTCCTTGACACAGAGACAAAATAACAGGAAGGTTTTATTTGCTTAATGGTCTTTGGGCAACTGAAAAGGTATCTTTGGTGGTCTTGCTTTTGTCAAATAAGAGTTAGAGATTATATATCTGATCCTTCTCTCTTTGAGCAAGGCAGTGTGAGAGAGATTCAGGTCAAGATTCTCAAGGCTCAAATTGATGCAGAAAATTCCAACCCTGTCTTCTACAACTACATCTGAAGTGCAAATAAACAAGAAGGTCTGTCTTTGTTTTATGATTTCTATGTATGTTTGATTTCTAGCTGTATTTTTTAAGTTCAGCAAAAGCTATACTTCAGCAGACATCAACAATCTATAGAATATGCAGTCTAAAGTGAAAAGTCTAATGAATGCAGCACACTCTTTCTTGCAGGTGAAATATTTCCATAGCTTCCTCTTGATATCTGAAAATATGAAAAGCTGTTACAATCAGCATAATGACTCATTTAATAGCTCCAACAGATCTGCCCAGAGATGCTCATGAAGTATAAGGAATAGGTTCTGTTCTATCAGTTGCAGGAATAGTGGCTTGGAAGAAAAGATTTCATGTCAAATAAAAGCTATTAGCTAAAAGCATATATGTTATAAATGAAGTTTTCAATTTGGAATTTGGAGACGAGTAATGTAATGTGTTCTAGGTTGCAAAAAGGCTTTGTTACACAACTTTACACTGCATTTTTAAACTAAGACACAAGTGTTAGTTGCTATAAAATGTCCTCTGGTTATCTATAGGGTTAGCAATTCAAGAGTAAAAAAGTATTTTTTCTGAGTCAATACTGAAACAGAATGACACTGTTTAACTCTTAGGAGACAAAACCCAGGACTTAATCATTTGGCTTCATTTACATGTAATATATTTTAGCTTAATATGTATTGAATTTTTATATGACCGAGAACTTGGCTTCTGGAATCTGAAGAGAATTGAAGTGCATTTGCTGCTTGTGCTGTGACAGCCAGTATTTCATTTCCTAGAAGAACCTGCAATCACTCTGTTCAAGCTCTGCTGAGAATTGAGACTAATTGTGGTGACAAGGCATCAATTTTGGCACCTCCACAGCAACTAAAGTTCTGCTCTTCTTTCCAGAGAACTAAAGACTTTAAAATACCTTTTGGAAAAACCCACAGCTCTGCCTCATGTGTTTGACTCCTCAGGAAGACATTTTCAGTGAAGAAAGAAGTTTGGAAAGGAAGGAAAACAAAATTCACTCATGCCTTTACACAGCTAATATTGTTCAAAGAAATTCAATGGGTTAGTGTGAAATCATTAGGAAGGAACAAGGTAAAAATCTATTTCTATCAAGAATTTTTTTTTGTTTTGTTTTGTATTTGTTGGTTTTGTTTTGTTTTTGGTTTTTTGTTTGTTTGTTTGTTTGGGGAGGAGTGCTTTTTTCTGTTTGTTTTTGGGTTTTTTTGGGGGGGGTTGGTTTTGTTTTGTTTTTGTTTTTTTTTTTGGTTTTGGTTTTGGTTTTTATGGTTTTTTTTTTTTACTGTATTATTTTGTCAAAAGCACCAGGGAATTCTCACTCTTAAATGTTCTGGGGTGAAAAAAATTACTGGTTCTCATAAAAAGAGAACACATGATTTAGAATATCAAGCTGCTTGCTCTTTTGAGGAATCAACCAAACTTGCAGTTTTCTTTCTGGTACTCTGAATATCTTTGTCTTGTAATGTAAAAGAATGCACATTTAGCATGAGGTGCTGTAGAACACCTTGGCAAAATCAGGTGGTGGGGTTACAGACTGCTCTAAGTGATGAACACACTAACAGGTTCCCATGCAGGATCCTTCCTTTATCTTCCTGGACATGCAGCTTGTTGCTCCAAGTCTTTCTTTGGCTCTCTTTCTTTTGGAAGTATCTCTGTTCAGCTCTTGTCTTGTGCTTTCTGAGCAGTAATAATGTGAGGTGTAGAAACTCCTTTGCTTTCACTTTTGATAGATGGATAAAGTGATCCCATCAGCAGCTGGGGTCTCCAAGGGCACCTTGGGGGTCAGTCTCAAGAGGTGATGCAGCTGCACATCAGCCTGGGATATATCTGAGCACTAAAGACTCTTTGTTTTGCTTCAGCATACAAGTGCATGAGTGAGGAGATATTAAAACACAGTAAGAGACAATTTAGGTAAGTCCTGAATGCATACTATGTTTTAAGAACAGTATTTTAAACTTCAAGCCACCCAAATTAATATGGTCCTTTTAAAAAAGATTTCCTAAAGGTTTGCCCCGATCAGTAATTCTGTTCTGTGAGTTAAACAAGAGAAATGCACACATGTCTTTGCCAAAATACTTAATTCACTATATCCTCATTCATATGGCACAGGAGATCCTAGGAACATACCCTGTTTTGTTCCAAGAGGCAACATCCTTCCAACATCCACACCAGGCACTGTGGATGTACCTGAAGTACAGAATTACCAGAAATTTCCAGCAGAATTCAGCTAGTGGATAATTGGGAAGATCCTGGAAAAGGATGTAAAGCAGAGGAGCACAAGCATACAAGTTCTTGTGTCAGGTCAAGCCATCTCATATGTTCAGTGCTGGTGTTTGACCTATGAAAACACTGGAAGCTTCTGGTGCAAAAATGCATCAGAATAAACTGATTTTGTAAAAACATGGAGATGGAAAAGAGGGAATACGTTAATAAATCTGCCATCAAATGTAGTCAGAAGAAGTAAGTAGGCAATCTAAATTCACCTATATCAACTTAAATTGACTGTATACCTGTTCTTTCCAGGGTGTGTCAGCTTCGTATGAAGAATTTCCTAACTTATTTGTAGGGGTTATCTCAAATCAAGTTTCAGAAAGATATCTGGTAAAATCTGCAACTAAAGGAAGTGTTACTAAAGCTGAAAACACACAGAAGAGTTATTAAAACCTCAGGCCACACTAAACTGACTAAAAAATAATGAAAAGGATATCATTATTATTCAGAACTAGCAGCTAATTGCTTAATGAAAATCAGATGGTTTACATACTGTGGTAATTTCTGAGAGCACAGCCTATTTTATTTGTTCAAATGGCCTTTGGAAGAAAAGTGGTCTGGTTTTGTTCTGCACTGGCCCATTTATGGCAATATGCTATTTCAATAATAGCTCTAACAGATCAGCAGATGCAGTGAAGCAATGCAGGCTCTAAGGCTGTCAAAAACCCTTCAAATAGCCTGACAATTCAAGGAACAGATGTCATTCTGGCACTTACTGTTTCTTACTCCAAGAATACAATTTGTGTTTCAGGAAGTAAGATATTCTCTCTGTGACAGTAGACAATTTTCTTAATGGTGAACAAAGAACCCCTCAAAACTGATTTTTCTTTATGTCAGGCTTTGCCAGGCACTAGAAAAGAACAGAATACAAGAATTCTGTGCACCAGAAATGTGAATTAAAAGCTCAAGAGTGGCAAATGCAATATTATGCAGATGAGGGCAGGACTTTTCTACTGATACATGCCCTTACTGTGAGGGAGGTAAGGAAATCTTCCTTTACTCTGCCAGATAAAACAGCAGCCTCATGGTCCGCAAAGATTTTCCAGACTACAAATCACTTCAGAAGCTTGGCAAGTACTTTAACTAGCTCTGAAACCAGCCCCTTGTATTTCTCAGGAACACCCACTTCTCCCACAACCGGATGAGTCAGGCAGCATCCAGGAGCTTCATTCCAGGAATCTGGCCCACTCAGAAACCAGGAAAGAAGCACTGAGAACTGACATTTTCTTGATAAAAGGAAAAGCGCAGTGAGCAAACACTCTGGACAAAGTCTACCCTGAACGTTGAACAAAAGGCTCTAAACATCTGCCCCCACTTTTCTATCACTAATATCACAGCTTCCCTCATTCAAGCTGTGCATCAGGCTTGTTTCAGAGTCAATCCTTGTCACAGCTATGGGTGAATTTCTGATGTCTCAAGACAGGGCATCCATATTTATTTCTCTTCTCTCTTAGTACCAACCAGTTATTAAATCCCAGGACAAAAGCTGCAAAAACAGGAATGGTAACATCCTAACATGTGTTAGTTCCCAAACTAAACACAATGAGCAATTATGTGGACAGCTGGCAACTCCAGGTTCAGTCTTCCTCCATCTGGGTGGGACTGCATGAGAGCAAACTGGTGCCAGTGTCAAGATGCACCAACTTAAATCAGGAGTCTTCTACACCAAACTGACATAAGCATACCCAAGTGTGACCTAAGGCTGACCCAAGAGAAAGCTGAGCTGGTAATATGAGGAGAAATGTGGGTAGTGCCCACTGTGTTTCACTAGGGAACTGTCATTTCAGCTGTCCTAGTTCTCTTTGGAGTCTCTCGTGGAAACTGATGTCTGCTGATCAGGGCTGCAAGCAGCACAGAGCCCTTGGGGACTGCTGTCATGACTGCCCATTGCGGGAGGCAATGTATCTAGCAGATGGGGTGCCTCAGACAAAATATTCTTCAGGAAAAAATAAATAAGTATTCTGCCTCCCTCAGTCCTTTTGAGCATGTCAGTCCGTTGCTATGTTCTCTGCGTGCCACCGATTGCCAACACCACTTCAACACTTTGTCTTCCCTCTGTGAAGACAACTACCTGGCTCAGATAAAATAAGGACACCAGATAAACAGAATAATCCTTACGTGCAGCTAAAAAAGCAAACAGAACAGATGGGAAACTGCTTTCTTACCCCATGGAAGCCAAGGGGATTTCTGAGTTTTTCATATCCTGCACCAAGGAAACAGGACCTTTCAAAAATAAGGTACCTCTGCCCACTGCAGAGAAGCTACTAATCCACTGGCTCAGACATTTGCCAAGAGCTGTGGAGCAGCCAAAACGAGTTCTCACTTTCCTTAATTCAGAGTAGACAGCTGAAATCCCTTTCCCACATAATCACAAAATATCAGCTGTTCCAGAGAATTTGTGCCTGTTCTGTATTCATCAGTTCCCTCCTCTCCAAATTTCTATCTGGGTATGAGCAATCCAAACCAATACACTTCTTGGTAGAAAATGCAGGTGTAAAAAATTAGCTTTTCCAACAGCAGTTTCAGCAGGACGTGTCACTGGCCGTGGACATGCTGTAGCTCTTCCTCTCACCATGGCTGCTGCTGAGCAGTTGTGTGTTGGTCTTGCATGGTGTGGTTTTTTGTGGGAAGCAGCCAGCCATGGAAGTGAATCTGCGAGAAGTTGCTAGAAGCTTCCTCTGTGCCTGACAAATCCAATCCTTGGCTGGCTGTGAGAATAGACATGCTGCTAAGCCAGTTAGAGAAGTTGGTAATGCCTCTGTGATGACATTAAGAATGAAATCAAAACTGTGTGCAGTTCTTCCAAGGGGTGGGGAGGTGCCGTGGCTGGGGCCATCCTGGCACCACAAGTGTCCATCCTGTGGGAAATATTAAAGGTAATAAGGCTTTCAGAAAGCTGTGGAAGCAGGACCCAGAAACAGAATGAGGAGAAGAATTTGGAATTAGCTGTAACTGCAAAGCTTAAAAATAGGAAAAGTTAAAAAAATTACTAAAAAAAGTACAGCAAGCAAGGACATAAAACAATAGTCCAAGTGTCTTGGTTTGGAAAGAGAGGTATCTGTCAGGGAAAACTGAAGTTTCCCTTGGAATGGAGAATGTAAACCCCCCTCCCTCTAAATTATTACAATTTTGCAATTAGGAGCTTTCAGGCAAAAATATGGAAATAGGAGTAATAGTTCTTTACTAGGAATAACAAAAATGCAAATGCAGTAGATCAAAAAAACCAAGCAAGCAAACAAACAAAAATCCTAGAAAACCCTGACGAAGTCAGGAATACAACCTGACACCCTGTTGGCCAGGGTGTTGGAAGCAGTCTAAATAAATCCTCCTGGAGTTACAGATGTGCTTCTGTTGGAGTGGAGATGATCCTGTAGACAATTTCAGTGGTGGTAAGATGAGTCCAGTCTTCCTCTGAGAATCCAGTGGAAAAGAGGCTGTCTGGGGTCCCTGTGTCCCCATTTTTATCTTGGTAGGAATGGTTGGCTCCTCCCCATTGGGTGGAGCATCTCACAGTGGGATGATGTAATGTGTCAGTCACTGGTGAGCCTCAATGGCCCATGAACAGAAGATATCCCCGGAGGATGGAGAGCAGTGGAAGCGATAAGGAACACGGCCCCACCTGGTTTTAACAGCTGGCCTATTGTCAGAAGGCGTCCACACTCCACCCTTCTGGAGTTACAAGAGATAAAGAAAAAAAGGTAAAGAAAGGTAAAGATAAAGAAAACCATCTCCCAACTGTTTTCTACAGATGAAATTGATTACACATTGTTTTGTTTGGTTACATAACCCAAGACACCGAGTCTTAAGTTTGGCTAGGATAGATCTTACGGCTGCAGAAAAATATGCTTAGCAAGATAGTAAAAAGTTTTAAGCTTAGTAATGGAATATTGTTAATAGAAAGCATACAAGTAAGTATTGTTTGAAGCAGGTGTACGTGTGCTTTCAGTCATTGGCTAGAACAATTGTCTGTGAGCTTTAGCATTATGACCCTTTTCCCTGAACAAACAGAAGAAAATTACAACTGATGAACTGACTAAAAAAACCATGTTTTGTCTCCCTATGTTGTCAATGGGAAAGAGGGAGGGGCTGGGAAGAAAAAGTTTATTTTACTTCTCATTACCCTCTTTTAAACCTGTAAATAATGAATTTTTCTTTATACCTTTTAAATATGAACCTGTTTTGCTTTTAGTGTTTTCTCCTAATCCTTACCTCAGCCCATGAGCCTTTTGGATTTTTTTCCACTCCTCTGCTCAACTACAGCAGAGAATGAATGAACAGTTTTCACAAATGCTATTTCAAACAATGTATTTCAACCATGGTATTTCTACCACTGTCAAACCACGACAAGTTGTAACACACTACTGAAGGGATTTTCAGAAATCATCTTTCACTAGTGGTCACAACTCAGAGCAAAGCTCTGTATATGTTCAATGCATGTTACTTTTCACCACAGCAAATGACAATACAAGCAAAATGGACTCCACCTCTATCACTTGAACATTGCTTTGGGTAAGCAGAGCTTTGCAGAGACTTCCACTTTCTTATTGTGCCCTCCCCCTCTCACCTCTCTGTTCCTGAAAACAAAAACTGTGAGGTGTCTGTGTGAGCTGGCAGGCTGTCTAGCTGCCCTTGTCAAAACAGCTTGGTAAATTTGATCAGAGCACCGAATGTTTACACAAGGATTGCTTCTACTTAATGAGCTTCTTGATCCTCAAGGCATATAATTTCTATGCACTGAGAGCTTCAATGAAGGACCACATTCTGAATTTTGATAACAGTAAATCACAAACAGAACCCACCAGCAACACTTGAACATATACAAATTTGGAACATTGACATTCATGATGAATAAAACCCATGTGATTTTAAAGATAAGAGCAAAAGGGAGGTGAAAAGCATTGAGGAATATCATTGTGCCATGCACTGATTTACTGCAAGATCTTACTTGCTCTGGAATTACAGTGATTCCTGATTTCAGCTTAACTTCTAATGAAACACAGGAAACCTTGCTGGCTTGGTCCTGGACTGAGGCAGACTGACCTAACACATTACAAATAATTTCTTTTTTTTTTTTTTTTTTTTTTTTTTTTTACCAAGCTTTCAGCAAGCCACTGGAATCCCCCATGTTTTGCCCACAAGAGCAGCACATTGTAAGTCATGATGCAGTCTTCAGTCCGAAACACCATGACACTCATAAAACTCTGACAAGAAGTCACTGAGGGTGAAAACAGATGCCCCCCTGATGCCTCTCCCTTGATCACATTTTCTTTCCTTCTCCTTCCTGGGTTCTCGTTCCAACCTGATCTGATATCTCTATCAGATAGCTGGGATCTAGTCCTGGGACCTTTGCTACAGGCACAAATAGCAAACCAGCATGGCACAGGGGAACTTGGACTTAGTTTTTCCCTTTTTTGCTTTACCACATTCCTGAGAGGGTGCAAAAAACTCACTTGCCATCCTGGCAGCTACTTCTGATACAGAACTCAGCTCCAGAACAGGCTGCTCCTGGCCCTTACCTGTGCTGGGCAGGTCTCTTATGGGTGAGGAGGAGTGGGGCTTGGTCTCTGCCCTGCTGCCCAGAGCAGGACACAGGGCACTACAGGAGCACTAAGCCCCACATCATCCTGGCATGGCTGGGTCTCACACAGATGCAGAACAGCAGAGTTGCTGAGAGGCCTCCAGGCCAGATATCACAAACCATATGCGTGGCAATTGTCTGGGCATGGGGAGTAGCTTCTCACCAAGAATCATGTGCATGATCAACTATTTAGGACAGCTTGTTGCCAACTGCACAGACTATCCAGAAAAATAAAAAAAAAGAAGCACTAAGAATTGTTCCTGCTGCGATGCCAAGAATCTGACCAAGCAAAAGAAACCTACTCAAGGGAGTCTGCAAACCACATTACCTAGAAAAAAAATAGGGTATTCTTTTCTTAATGGAGTGTTATGCTATGTTAGTAAAAGTGATGTAACATCATAATGTGTAAGCGTATCTAAAAGCCTAATATAACAGTATTTTCAGAACAGGGAGGGGACGGGGAAAAAGGAGAAGGGAGGAGCAGACATTTTTAAAGTAGTCTTGGAAATGTTAAATAGAACATATTTGTAGCTATTAATTTGTAACCCTTTTCACCTCATTTCTTCTGGAATATATATACTCCTACAAGCAGGTGACAAACACTCACAAAATAGCCCTATGGATATCTACATACAGCTTTCACCAGAAAATTCCTTGGGAGCAGGGGCATTAAATTTGCAACCTGCCAAAGTGGTCCACTCCACTGGCAGCTGGATAAGTTGCTTTCAAAGTAGTATCTGTTCCTAGCCACCTTTCCAGGGGGGTCCAAGCATGACAAGGCTCACCAGCTGCTGTGGTAGCAGCAAGGTCCTGGAAACCCCATGCTGTATTTCACACTTGCACATTCTGTGTGTGCACCAGAAGTTAACATGTGAACCTGAAGTATTTTAGAGACTGCAGAGCTGCAGAAGCTACAGCAGCCAGTGCTCTGCACAGGAAGCAGGTTGCAAGCAGTGGTTCCAAGGCCACACCACTACTGTCTGGGCAAAAAGCTGCCTGACTCCTTGTGATTCAGACCATGCACCAGCTGAGGCAGTGGAGGAAAAGCCAATCACCATGGCAGGTTTTCATCTTATGGCAGAGTTAGGCAGCCAGGGCTTCCTTTGCACACAGAAGACACAGCACATGTCCAGGACTCAGTTCTTGGGTATCTGCTCTAAGGACACAAATCACACCTCGATCCTTCTTTCTCCCCTAGCCTAGAGAAGCAGCTTTTCTCCCCTAGAGAAGCAGCTTTGACTACTTCAGATGCACAGCTACTAAAATTGATCCCACCCTGGAAAGCATTCACCCCCCAGCATCAAACTCAGGCACACAAAATATGCCAGTAAACCAACACGCAAGCCTGAGTTACCAAGCCAGGGATGACACTGCCCACATAAAGGAGTCTGGGTTTGAATTCACCTTGGATAGAAAGTAAAACAACAAAGTGAATGGCTATGCACCTCACTGGTTGCCTGGGATGGGGTGCATGACTGCAGGCAATTTTTGTTGTAATCTCCAGCCCAGTTGTCTTCTGCCATCAAGTGAAAGAAGTTCCTTGAGCGTGGGTTTACCAAAATTTCAGATAAGTCCAATCACACAGACCAAAGTTCATATTTAGCAAGATCAGCAAATGTTCCTTTTGTAAAAAGCAGTTCTGTTGAAAGAAAGTAATGATACTGAAGAGGTGTGATAAAAATTTAAAATCTGTTCTCATGGATATGCTAAGTTGCTTCAATTTCTTGTTCGAGAAGTCAGCAGGGTTTTTGTTTTATTTTTAATGGACAAGATAAACTTTTCTGCAAGGAAAGAAGAAAAACACTCAAAAACCTAAATATATACCACAAAACCTAAATATATACCACAAAAAACACTACCAAAATTCCACTAAAAATCCAGAATTTTAATCTTGGAATAACAATCCTTTTTACAAAGAGATTTTATAGGATCGGTGTATGTATTCACAAAAGCAACAAACTAAGGCATATTCTCCATAGCCGTGTTTGTAAAAGAAAAGCTCTGGAAAGCTATGTGACTTGATCTCATGTGAATCTTGTCAAGGTACAGGCAGGATGAATTTTAAACATTTAAATTACTTTTGCATATAATGGACTGTCAGTTTATACAGTTATGAATATGAGCTAAATTCATTTCAAATCACTGCAACAAATATTCTAGTAAGAGCATGAAGCTTAAACAGTATTTTAAAGTGCTCATTAGAAACCCAACATTTCAACTAAGAAATGTTAAAGATATTACATTCCTGACATATCAAGTCCAAAGGTACAATGTGTACACAATCTACCATCTTGCCTTCACAAATAGGAAGTAATTTATCTCTGTATCTCAAATATTAGTAGCCAAAGGGAAGCTGAAAGACTATTTTGACTGGCCAGAAAAACAACAAAAAACCCTCCCAGAACATTTATCCCACACATACACCTATCTGAATTCTGTATCCTAAGCACTGCCATTTTGACCGATCTCCTTGTTTAATTCTCTTTTCATCTACTCATGAAGCACATACCAGTACTTTGCCAGTTAAAATATTACAGCATCTTTTTTGTAACAGAACTGCTTGGATCTCTAGAACTGGAAAGGCTTCTGTTAAAGACAAAATAGAACTGAACAGAAGAAATTACGCCCTTAAATATACCACAGCTTGCAAAGAGAAAAGAGCTCTGAACTAGACAGACCATCATATATCAAAATTTTTAACAATTTTTAGTTTAGGTTCTGAATTAACTGTAGTGCTTATTAAAAAATAAGACAAAACTAGTTAAGAGGCATTTGTGACACATTTAGAAGTCTACATCAGTTTTCCTAACAAGCCCTAACCAGTCCCTTTCAATCCATAGATGAAGTACGTTTGCTAGTCAAGTGTTGTCCTGACAGCAACTAATCAAATGTCTCCATCCACTACAAGTTTTTTGTGATTCTGACTTAATGGTCTTGCAGCATGTGGTATTATTCTGTGCACAGGCTAAGCCTGTTTCACAAAGAGCTAATACGAGGTACTGTGAAATGTTAGCATTGTGCATCATTTTAATCCCCAGAGCGCACATGCTTTTCAATAATCCCCTTCGATATACAACATGACAAAGTTTCAAAGATACAAACAACTGTAAAACACAAATCCCAAGTTCATTAAAGCACAATAAAAATATTTACCTTCCTGTCATTTTTTTTCATTTTCAGCTGCCATGAATGGCAACATTTTGTCTTTTCAGTTTGCAACTGGACTTTGTCCTTTTCAGATAGAGTATACCCACTCACATACAGTAACATGATTACAGTGAAATCAAAACCCACAAAATAAAATAACAGTGAACATTCCATAAGCAGATTTTTAACTTTAGATAAACACTTCTGGTAGGCTAAAGGCGAAAATATGCTGTACAAAATCATGTTAAGATCTGCAGTAATAAGCTTGGTTTAGTTAAGCTTAGCTTCCGAGTAGTGTGTGGCCAGCCTAATCTATGCAGCAATTTCTTAACAGAACTGGTAGATAGAAGACTGTAAAGCTCTGTTTCTTTTCTACTTGAACCCATTAGCACATTCTTCCCTTTCAAAACATTCATGTGAAAAGAATTTACTGTGGCACTCAGCTGAGTTACAAAACACACAGGATGGGCAACAAGAGATGTCAAGGTGACAAACGACTCATTGGACTGCTCTCCTCTCCACCTGCAGCAAGCTTGAGCGTTGTGAGCTTTCGAGGGGGGTGCTGAGGACTCTTACGAAGGTTGTCGTCCATCTGCAGAGAAACAATGAGAGCCGGATCTGGCAACAGCAGAATATAGATCATACAGTTAGTCTCGTTTGTTAGGGCTGCCATCATTAATACTGGGTTGGTGTATCTTTACTGGCAGGACCAGCAACAACTGGTGGTTTGCTTTCTTTCCACTCCCAAATATATGCCTTGTTAGAGCTGCTAATCTTTCCCTTACATATGGTGCATTAAACCCAGGGCACCTGGATGTACTTCCCCTCAAGTTGTTTGGTCAATATTCCTGAAGGAAGCAGTTCCTGAAACTGCTGATGTTCCTGAAACACCAGTTCTAAGAGGTCAAATATTGTACAATAGCCAAATGCTGTGAGAAGACAGATCAAGAGTCAAACTGCTAACATCAAGGGGAGCTTCTGTATATTCAGCACCATGCAAGAATAAATCTTGTGAAATCAGAAATGTTCTGGAGATGCTGAGTGAATTTGGATTAGTTACACACTTCAAAAAGTATGTAATAAAGCACTTGTGTTAAGAGCTTTTCAAAGATAGGTTAGAATTAATCTCTGAATATAAACAATTCGCATTTTCATACGAAAAAACTCTAACGCCCTGTATGTAATGTGGTCTCAAAAAAGCACAGGGGAAGTCTGCAGAGGCTGCCTAATCTATTCCATTTCTTCGAGGCAAGATCAGATCTTCCTCAATCATGCCTGACAAATATCTATGTAACCCATTGTTTAAAACTTCCACAGCCACACTTCAATGCCAGAAAGAGCATCAATACCTAATGCTATGGGTAGCTGATCATAATTAATGATCTATTTCACACACTGAACTTTTTCAGGCAGAAATGCCTTTTTCCCTTTCAGTTAGAGTGTTCTATCTGCGTGAAAAGCCTAATTCTTCACAAGTATTTTTCAGGTAAGCTGAATAGCTTTTGATAGGTGCTGAGTGACAGCCTTAGAAACAAAGAACATTAGAAAAAAGATAGATGTAGAACAAGCAGGAGGAGAGTGACTGCTGGTTAGTTACTACAGCATACAACTGGGAGCAAGAAAGCTGGTGATCAGGCTTCATTTGCAGGACCATTTCTGAGTTTTGACCAATACATTTGCCTCCCTCTTTGCTGAATGTACACTTGCAGAAAGACACCACTCCTCTCTTGGTGTGCACACCTGCAAGACAGTGTTCTTTTGGTTGTAGTAAAAATAATTTTTTAGTGCAAGGCTTCATTAATTCCTCCTTCCAAATGATGTAATGTTCTTCCCGCCTCTCTGCACAATGTAACTCACTAGAAAAGAAGTAATTAAAATAAAGTCCACTGTAAAGTTGCAATTGCCATGCAAGGATATCTGTGAACAAGTAACCACAGTAAAGCAGCAAAATTAAAGATACTGAAGCAAAAGTAACCTTTTCAATCAAGTTGGACTCCTTATTTACAAGCTGTGTGAGTTTCTGCAGATTAGCATCTGCTGTATCCTGTCCAGCTGGAGAATGGCCTGGAGAGTGAAGGTAGAAAGATGAAGAGTAAAAAGGTATTTACAGAAGCTTTTAAGTTCTTAATATATATACTCACATTGGACAGATAGTTCATGCAGTTTTTTTATGCGAAGAAGAATTTAAGTGTAAAAGCCATTCCATGTGAGAGAATCAGGAGTATACTAAGCATGAGCTGTAAGATTTTGCCAATGATTGACAGAATCTAAAACTCAGTATTAACACTTGCTTTTAATTTTAAATCCTTTCTGCCCAACCTTAGAAGTTTCTTCATTTCCCCACACAAAGTCTAGCATAAACTACATGAAATCTAATCTGCCTTGGTTCACAAATGGAATACTGTGGTATTAATCCCAACAGGAGTACAGATGATAAAAAGGAGAAAAGAAACACAACTTACCTGAGGCAGTTAACCTGAAGTAGCAACTTAAAATATCATCACAAAACCGACACAGATTGGGAAGCTGTTTCAAATGCTCTTGCAACTGTACCCTTGGGAAGCACACTTTATAAATTGGTGCAAGGAAACCAAACACGAAGGCATCCAAGGTGGTAGGCCTAAAATGAACGACACAAGAAAACACTGAAGTGTCTCAGATAAGACTTTAAAGACTTCTACAACCTAGTTTCCATGTATGTCAAATACAACTCAGGACAGAATACAGTCAGCCCTTCTGTCATTCCACCTTTGCCTATCAACCTGGTAAACACTATTAGCTTTCAGCATCCAACTTTAAATCCTTTCAGCATCTCTTAACTAGGGACACGCTGGCAAGCTGAAACAATAATGTCAGCATTACAACAGAGTCATGCTATCCCATACACTGATGAGCAAGCCACCCTAAAACACTTTTATGGCACCACAAAAGTCACGCTGAGGACTAGGGGACCAGGATCCCCCTTCATGAAGTGGTCCAACTTCAACAGCTAAAGAAGAGATCATGCTTTTCAGGACCTGTTGGCTCTATGTTGTTGGCACTACCTGCCTCCTGCTCTGCACACACACCACAGGAATAGTGTCCTGGACCTATGCCCTTCTCCAATGAGGGCAGTAGTAACACCTCAGCCTAAAGCATTTTTTTCTATATACAAAGCCAGGAGGTGACATTCAGTGGTTAGAAAAGTGTTCTCCAGTGCACCTCACATTTTCTTAGCAGCTATGGACAGCATTTCCCTCTCTGTGGAAAAAAGCAAGATAAGAGAGACGCACATTGACTCAGTCTAATGATTTCCTTTGTGCCCTGTTTGCTCATTCAGATTTATCTGAAAAGCAGAGAGTGAGACATAAAACTACTGGGAAGCACTTTAAACATCCTGGCAAAGTTAAAAAGAAAAAAGAAAGTTCAAGTGTTCACAGAGTGGTATGGCACCTTCTTTATTAGTCATTTACCAAAATAATTGAAAAAAAACAAACACACTCACGTATCTCCAAAGAAAAACTGAGATGTTCCCAATCTCTTCGACAGGAGATTTAGGCACTCCTTGGCATCCCTGTATATCTGATGAGACATAAAACTGTCTAAGAGCCATAGGTGTAGCCAGGCTGGTATGCACAGCACCATTTGCGCGTTTGACAGCGGGCTAGACTGTCTCAGTTCTTGTCTTTGACAGAACCAACTTACAAATTCCTTACTGCACAACACACACCTGTGCTTCCACTTCAGTGAGACTGTAGAGTGGAGGGCCTCCCTTGGTCAGCAAGATCCTGTTCAGTGCTTCCCTGGACATCTTTCCAGGCAGATACCAACGCAGTGGGAAGGCAATCCTTGAGGCAAACCATGGCTTTGTCACACTGCAGTAATTCTCAGCCTCAACCCAGAAAGTGTGCAGCTGTATCAACATGAGGAAAAATGTAACTGAAGTTTGAATGACATGAGCAGACATCTTGTGACACTTGATATGCAAGACCTCTCTCAGAAAAGAAGAAGAACCAGGAATTATTATAATTTAAGGCTATCAGGCTCCATAGAGGAATATACTAATCCTCTGACTGTAGGAGTACATGAGTAAGGCAATAGTTACTTTTCAAATAAAGAAAAACACCAAAGATACTACAGAGAATTATATGCATCTGCATAAAATTACGTAAGTATTATGTATGTACAGATAAACACACACACACACAGATAGAGTATACTGAAAACAAATTAAAGTTGCAGATATAAAGCAATGGGTTTGAACTTCCTGGAATTTTGTTTTGGAATTTTATATAAATCTTAATACAGAACATATTACAAAATTACGTATTTGAAAACATGGTTTGCTGAAAAGCTGAATAGCTTATGATATCATCTAGTCAGATCATTTTTCCCTGTACAAACTGAAGCCAAAGTCATTCAAGTCACTCAGTGTCTGTGGGTCTTATAGCTCTAATGTAATTACACTGAAATGGTGAGGGCAAATGGCCATGTCTTATCTAGAACTAAAAAACTAAGCTAGTGATAGACATTTTACTTTATTAAAGATTTTAACTCAATAATTCAAAAGGCTTTCAGTTATGTGTCTTACATCAGACAGATGTTAATGAAAGGTTTTACAGAAAATCGAATGAAACAAAAAAAAAATGTGCACAATAAGGTGTTTTCAGGATACTATTTCCCAAAGACCAACAGAAAAGAAAACCTAAGTAGGTGTCCCTCTAAAATGTCTTTCTTAAATCTACTATTAGTACTTGACACTCCACAAACACACACTTATTTCCTTTTGAAAAGTTGCTAGGCAATATTTCCAAAAACCAGATTAACAAAATAACTATGTTCCAGCCAGAGCTGTGGCTGAGAGACTTTAGTGCCTCTCACATTGGGCACCTCTTACAGCATTCAATTCCAAGTGTTCTGACCATTACAAAGTATTTATTAATACTTACCAGAGCAGGAAGCAGTTTCTCTTCAAGTAGTGCAATATATGCCAGTGTATCAGCTCCTTGTTTTGCAGACAAATCATAATCAGCATTGTATTTCTATGAATTAAAAAAAACCAAAAAAAAACATTTACACAGAATTTTCAAAGAACATTATCAATGGAAAGTTAATACAAACTTATCACCTATCAAGGCAGTAAATATATAAACAATTTTTGGAATAGAAAGCATGCACTCATTAGATTTTCCCTTCTTTGGGCCAACTCTGCCAAACCTTTTTTTCCACTTTCCCAGTCCTAGAACTTTAGGCCCTCCTATTTCCAAAATAATTCTCGTGTCTCCTTCCTATTTGTTTCCAAGCAAATGTCCAGTGACACAGAGGCAATTTTTCAATACTCAGGAATGTAGCAAACCCCTGGGAAGTCTTATTTTTCAAGAAGCATCTGACACTTCAGCAGGTGTAAGCATAAAAAAAGCATGCATTCCCATATTTTAATGAACATTCTAAAAGGTAAGAATTGGGACAGTAACAATGTAAGGGAATGAATATACAGATAAATTAATTCAGTTACTAACTGAAATTTTAATTCTAACACTAGATTCTTCTAAGATACATTATAAGGATTGAAAAATTTTGGGAATGAGTGAGATTTGCCTCATTAATTTATAAACAAAGGGCCAGTGCTGACACTTGAACATCTGGAAAGCAAGCATACAGTTGTTATACTTTCATATAAAAAGGGTTTTTTCCCCCAACATTATGGAACCTTTGTTATTCACATGAATACCAAGTTCACATTCAATCCAAATGAATCTGAAACTTCAGAATTTCAAAACAATTGTTTAGAGTTCCAACTCAAATGCAGTTTTCAGATTCTGTTTTTGTCCCCATGAAGCTTTAAGTTTCACTAATGTGGCATTAAACAGGTCTTCTGACCACAGAGGCACTACATTTCTAATGTAAAAGCAGAACTGTGGGGTAGCAGTCCATCTTAGGAATAAAAGGATCATGCAATGGTTTATTAGATATCGTTATACTTTGTGGAAAGAAGAAACTGTACAGCTTTATTCTTTGCGTACAAAACATTAAGAGTCCTACAAAAGGCAAGAAAGAGGCAGTAACCTGGTATGCATAAAGACATGCCTGCAGACATTTTTATGTTAGAAGCTATAGAAAAATTACAAAGATTAAAAATAATGCTGCATGTATTATCTTTCAAAAAAAGAGCACTGGGAAATGACCTATTTAAACCGTTAACCTAAACTATGATGTCCTATTATATCTGCAAAGTCATAATGACATTAAAAGTGTTGTAATTACAAGCAGGGTGATCACTAAGAAACTGCTCAGTCAGGGACAGCTTGTTGTCCCTTTCAATTAAATTTTTTTCATGCTTATTTTTAAATCTTTCACACAACTAACAATCAAACTTTTGAAGAGAAATTTCTTATCTACCATTTTGCAATTATCATTCATGTATGAGAAACAGAGAAGCACTAGGTCTGAACTAAATTCTAGGTTTTTGGAAGCCTGCATCAGTGTACAAAGGAGACATACAGGAGTCACTGCAAGTCAAAGAAAACAAATCCTTTTGAAAGAGATCTACCTGCTTTCTTAAGTAGTTCAGTATTTTTGCTGGCTGAGAAATAACAACGTCTTCTGATACCAGGACTGGGAGATCTCCTAGAAGGCATAAATAATACAGTCAACAATTTGTATGGGTGAGTTCTAACTAGAAAGCATTCAGTCACTGTATGTACTTTCTTTTTCTCAATAGCATGCTCTGATTTTCCTAACTTGTAAACATAAATATAAAATTTTACACAGCAGGAGAGTTCCACCGAGGTTACAAATATTCTTAGTCTATTGTGGCCTTTACTAACAATAAGCATAAAAAGGGGCCACATCAAATCAGACTGAAGCCAGTGTTTTTTGCTAGGTATCCAATACTTTGAAAACCAGGCTACTTGTCTGGACTTCAGACAAAAATCCCAACTCAGTCCAGCTGCCCTCTCAATTCACCCACCTCTGAGCCTCTTTTGAATTTTTCTTTACTCCTTCCCCTCCAAATCCATTTTAACCATCTTTTTTTTTTCTCTAGCCCAAGCTACCACTGCATAGCCATGAATTACTCAAAGAACCAAGTATTTTTTCTGTCTCAGAAGTTGACTGGACAGCCTTTAGCCATAAGAGTGCAGGATCAAAGCCTGTAGACTGCAAAGTCTCTGTAACAGGGGCTACCTTACACAACATTCACAACAAAACTGCCAGAATGAGCCCAACAGCACAGAGCTAAAAAATTTTAAAATATCAATTATCACCAACACTTACTATTTAAACTGCTTTCTTAATTGATTTTATGTATTTTCCTTATGACGATTGCCACCAAATTTCTAGCAAGCTCACCCATTTCTTGGTATTTTCTCCTAACAGAAAACAACACACTGAAAAGTAAGAACCAAAGGCTCAGCTTCTGCATGAATACAGTACTGCCTGAACTGACAACGTGTAAGTGAAGAGCATTTTCATCTTGTGATTTTGCCTCTCTTAAATACACCAAGACAACAACAGCTGAGCAAACAAATAAGCAATGAATAGAAGCATCCAAAAGAAGTCCTCTCTGACAGCTTACCTTCACTGTTTCTCAAACTCTCTAACTCAGCACAATACCAAACATCCCAGCTAGTGTAAGCTGTACTTGCTGAGGCTCACATTCCACTTCCAACCCATTAAGTTACAGGTAACTAAAGAGAACCTCCACACAAGTGTCTAGTTACTGCCTTTATAAATATGCAAAGTGCCAAAAGCTTACAAATTTGTTTTCATTATATTATTAGTTCAGACTGCCTGACTGAAACAGTTATGTTGGCATTACTGCTTTGTTAACTGCCTTTTGCCTCACCCATACACATTTTAATAAACTGTCCTCTGGAGCACTTTATTTATGACTTCTAGTATTTCGTTCTCACGAATTCATCACATTTGATGTTACGAAGTCATTTAATTGGGGCAGACTGCATTCGTGAACACAAACCCAATGCAAACACAGAAACTGGGACCTACATTCATAACACAGCTGTGATTAGAGCAGTGAAGGCTGCAAAGACGATACCTTTCGGAGTTCGCCAGGAGTTATTTACAGTATTCACTGTCAGGGGAGCCCCAGAAAATTTGGCGTAAGCCTGAAATAAAGTTGGGAGGCAGGGGACAAAACTCGTCACAACGCGCAAGAAAATCGTAAAACAGAGCTTTACAAGTTGTGTCTAACACCCTCGTGCACTGAGG
Organism: Cisticola juncidis; assembly: GCA_013400215.1. Lineage (NCBI taxonomy): Eukaryota > Metazoa > Chordata > Aves > Passeriformes > Cisticolidae > Cisticola > Cisticola juncidis. Next base: position 142,735 of record VXBR01009946.1, on the reverse strand, counting down.
ACCAGCCACCAGCAGGTGCGCGACGGGTCTCGCTCGGGCTTCACCGCCGTAATGCGGCTCCAGGGAATACCGGGCAGAGCCCCGCAGCCCCCGGGAAGGGCGGCAGCGCCACCGGGAACAGCTCGGCGCCCCCGGGAAGGGCGGCAGCGCTGCCGACGCCTCCCGCGGGAACGAGCCCGGCCCGCGCCGCGGGCCCAGCACCCC
>VXBR01009946.1:52300-141127 GCA_013400215.1 Cisticola juncidis | reverse complement strand
TGGACACACGGACACACGGACACACGGACACACGGGCACATGGACACATGTACACATGGACCGCGGACTCACGGACACCGCCGCCTGCGCTCGGGAAGTCACAGAGTCACCGAATCCGCTGGGTTGGATGAGGCCTCTGAGGTCATCGCCACCAGCTTGTGGCGATCCCCGTGTCAACCAGACCGTGGCACCAAGTGGCACGTGCGGATTTTCCTTTTCCGGACACCTGTAGGGATGGTGATTCCACCACTTCCCTGGGCAGCCCGTTCCAGTGTCTAATCACGCTTTCTGTGAGGAGGTTCTTCCAAATGTCCAGCCTGAAGCACCCCTGGCACAGCTTAAGACTATGTCCTCATACTACCCATGTCCCTCCCTACAAGGACAACCCCTGCCCCCCTACAGCCTCCTTTCAGGTAGTTGCAGAAAGCAATAAGGTCTCCCCTGAGAGGAGACTCTCCCCAGGCTAAACAAACACAGCTCTCTCAGTCCCTCCCCACACGACTTGTGTTCCAGAGCCTTGCACAGTTCTGTTGCCCTTCTCCAGACTTGCTCCAGCACCTCAATGTCCTTCTTGAATTGAGAATTATGTCCTCTTGTCCTGTTGCTGCTTGCCTGGGAGAAGAGGCCAAACGCTACCTGGGAACAAGGTCCTTTCCGGCTGTATCCAGGTGGGGTCCAGCCTCTTGGGAAGGGGCACGGGTGGCCAGTACCTGTGATCCTGTGGGGAAATGCTGCAGCAGTAGTCCTCTTGAAATGCTTTTGGTACTGTCTGGCTGAACCCTCACCCTCCGGCCCTGACACTGCACACAGAATTGTGACTTTTCATAGAGGGAAAAAAAAAAAAAAGTGGTTATCAGTCAACTGTGAAGAGCAGCCATCAGTAATTTGGCTCTAAAAACGAGGAGCTCTGACCATATGTTACCAGTTTTGACCAGGTTATAATGATATCCCATTCAGTGTGGTTTTAACTGCAGACCTTTAGAGGCATCAAGTTGTCAGCTGTTTATTCAGATCTTGTGCAGTTGTGCCACAGTGCATCTAAATGCTAAGTCAAGTTTCCATCCTTCCCACAAAAGGAAAAAATACCACACACTGACTAAAAAAAACCCTGTACTGACCACCCTTATTCAGGTCTTCTGTGCATAAGGAGGAGAGTAAGGGTAAAGCTTAATTTTTCCTTTCACTCTCTCAGATTCTACAATTTCAGATTCACATGAAATTTGTGGAAGAAAGAGTTATGATAAAAATTTATGTCACAGATCTGAGATCATTCTACTCCATTTTATGAGGAACATGGGAGAAGAAATACATACCAACATTTTTCCTCAGAAAAACATACCACTGGCAATGTTAACAGAAGCATTTTTTTGCTAGGTTACATTTTTCCTTCTAAAGGCTTATTTAAGATACATATTCTAAAGATATCTTTTATGTCTTTTCCTCCCTACAGGCACCAGCTAACTTCTCAGTCTATCCAGGTACTTTGCTTTGGTCCTTTCACCATGTGAAAAGAGGTGCAGTGACGTGCAAAACTCTGAAAGGGAATTGTGGATGCTACCAGCTGTGATCCCAAAGATCTATTTCTAAAAGGAGTATTTTATGAAGGGCTTAATACTTACATCAGCCCTGTTTAATGTCTGTATCAGTGACCTGAATGAGGGGATTGAGCACAGCCTCAGTTAGTTCACAGGTGACTCCAGTCTGGTGGCAGTGCTGATCTGCTGGAGGGCAGGAAGGCTCTGCAGAGGGATCTGCACAGGCTGGATCGTGGCTGAGGCCAATGGTGTGAGGTTCAACAAGGCCCAGGGCTGGCTCCTGCCCTTGGGTCACAACAGCCCCAGGCAGGGCCACAGGCTGGGACAGAGGGGCTGGAAAGGCCCTGGGGGTGCTGTGACAGCAGCTGGACATGAGCCAGGCTGTGCCCAGGGGGCCAAGAAGGCCAAGGGCATCCTGGCCTGGCTCAGCAGTGGTGTGGCCAGCAGGGCCAGGGCAGGGATTGTCCCCGTGTGCTGGGCACTGCTGAGGCCACAGCTCGAGTGCTGTGCCAAGTTCTGGTCCCCTCATGATAGAAAAGAGACTGAAGTCCTGGAATGAGTACAGAGAAGGGCAACAGAGCTGGTGAAGGGTCTGGAGGACAAGTCCTGTGAGGAGTGGCTGAGAGAGCTGGGGGGGTTTAGGTTGGAGAAAAGGAGGCTCAGGGAGGACCTTGTCAGCCTACAAGTCTCAGAAAAGACACCATAAATGGTGGGGGGAGTGTTCAGTTTTTCCTCCCAAGTAAGAAGTGTTGGAACAAGAGAAAATGGCCTCAAGTTGCACTCGGGAAGGTTTGTGTTGGACATTATGAAAAATTTCTTCACTGAAAGGGTTTTCAAGCATTGGAACAAGCTGCCCAAGAAAGTAATTGGAGTCACCATTCAGGGAAATGTTAGGACATGTTTTAATGGTGAATATGATGGGTACTGCAAGTTGATGGTTAGACTTCATGAACTTCGAGGTCTTAAAAGAAAAACCTAACCATTCTATGAGCTTTTCTGTCATGTGGCTTTTCTTCAGGCAGGCTGCAAGAAGGCTTAGGAGGTAAATAGGGAAGTAAGCTTTGCATTGCCTTCAGGCCCTTCAGTTTATCTCTGTGTTGTTGTGGAATCTGGAGCAAAGATAAAAAAGGAGGAAATCTGTGCCTTCCCTCCCCCATGTCAGGAACTTTTTCCTCTTGATTGCCTACCTGGAATTTCTATCAGTGTAAATGAAAAGTAAATAATTGCGTTGAAGATGGATATATGACTTGACTTGAAGAAGTGGAGCTTCAGTTTGTGTTTTGGAAAAGCAAAAATTCTTTTGAAACCTGTCTTTGAAACTTGAAACCCTTGGAACCAACATTTTATTTTTTTAATTAAGCAGGATCAAAACCAGGAATGTTGACATAAATATGAAAGGATGTGTTTTAGAGCTGATACTTCACTTGCCTTAAGATTTCTATATCTTAATTGCCCATGAATCCTGATTTTTAATCATCCGTATAATTCCATGAAAGTGAGTAGTCTCCTGATGCATATTAGGAACAAAACATGTAACGTGAATTAGGCAGCAGACTTCTTTTCTATTTCCCTTACCCCATTATTTGGAATTTGAACAAGTTACAGACACTGTGGTAAAGCAAAATCTGCAATGTTTGCAGCTTCTCTGTATTCTGTATGCTTAAAAACATATCAAATTACATAATAACAAACAGGTCAAACATTATAGTGATTTGAGGTTTTCTTGCAGATTCTGTATCAAAAAATAACAGTCACATACCTATGATTTTCTTACGAAATGTGACTGACATTATAAAAGTTTCTTAGAAACACAATTGATTAATCAGGTTAAATCATTCTTGTTTCTTATTCAGCCTCCAGTAATTCAAGCTGGAGTTTGTACTTCAGAGAATACACAAGAGTGAAAAGGCAATTGCTACTATTCCATTTTTTTATTGAAAATATTGATTAAAAGGTCAAATAGTCCCTTCAGACAGAAAATAAACTTTCTACTTTGTGAAATCCCTTAAAGAAGGTTGTGCTTGAGCACAAAATCCCCTTTAGTCTGTAACATATTCCAGCATAATACTCAAAATAGAAATGAAAACTGGAAAAACTACAGTGACCTTTACGTGTGCTAAGTTCTTCTGAACCTGGACTTAAGCTTCTGTTATATTGTGAACCAGTTCCCCTCTGTCATATTGTATTGTGCCTCATGGGCCGTTTGCCAAACATTGCTTCCATGTGCATTCTTTGTGAGTAAGCACAAAGAATAAGAGACACAGAGCTAGAAAAGAATATGGCCCTCACAAATCTAAGACTAATGAATGCATAATACTACAAACAGAATCCTACTTCAGTAGGGCTGGTTAGCACCAGTGCAAGACACTCCTGTGTGTTTGAAGAAGGAATGGTAAATTATAATTACTTAATAAAATTTTTGTCAGATAGGGAAATCTTTCAAGAAAACATGTCACATGGTTTGATAAACTCAAACTCAATAAACCCAAAGTACATAATAAATTACTGATGGTGTCCCCTTTAGGTGAAAGCAAACCATTGTTATCCTTGTCTTTTTCTCTTTTTTTTTTTTTTTTTTTGTCCAGAACTGTAATACTGTAATGATTATTTTGCAGACCTTCATAGTGTTTTTCGATCATGCACTTAAGTATATTTCTGCAAAAAATGCTCTTTGTTGAGTCGAAGCTTTTTCTTAATAAGCAGTTGAACATCATCAATGCTGCTCTAGATCCATGTATTAGCCTCACAGCGTCTGTAGTGTCCCCCTGTGCTTTAGGCTGGGGACAAATTCTGAACTAACACTTCTTTTTAAGGACTTTATGACACTTAAAATTCCTTCCTTTCTTTTTCCATGTTCTTGCCTCTTGCTTATCCCTTTTAGCCTTCCTTTTTTCCCTGCTCATCAGCACTCTGCACTAATGGTCTATTTTTCTCCTCCCCTGTGCAGCTTTTGGCCAGCCCATTAACACTACTGCATCATCCTGTCACTTCCACTGCAGGGGCAAGGATGTGGAAGGGAAGCTGAGGTGTGCCTTCTTGTGTGGAGACGTGTACAGAAGAGCAGTAGGGTGAGGAGGAGGAATAGCATCATGCTGTGACACAGTGGTTATGGCAGAGCTGCCTGGCAGCGGGCAGAGGAAGAAATGGGCAACTTAAGGAGCGGGTCAACACTGCTAACAAGAATAAGCTAAGAAGTAAGGTTGTAGGGGAGAGTAATTAGAGGAAATGTGACTATAGGCCAGCTGAAGGTATCTGAAAATCTCAGTGGGGCTGTGCTTGAGAGCTGTGGTGCAGAGCTGCCGATTTGCAGCGCCTGCAGCCCCGCCCTGCAGCGTGCTGTGCCCTGCCTCGCACACAATGAGCCCCCCAAGGGCTGCTCTCTGTGGTGCTCCTTAGATGTATGCACCAAACCTGATGAGACTGAACATTAATCAACACTACTTTGCTCACTTTTAACATAAACTTTCCCTTCTATTGTTGCTGCACTTTTTATGATGTAAATAATATCAGACAGCTCCAACTTTTCCAACTGAGTGTAGATAGCAAGCTGCGATGGAGCCAAGCAGGGCTTCCTGGATTTCTGACATGATAGAGATTAATCAGCATAATACATACATACTCTGATACATACAGAGATGTACAGGACACAGGGAGCTGTACCGCAGAATGGGAAGCTCACAATGTGTCTCACTTGCTCCCTTTCTCCTGTACTTTCTTAAAATCAGCAGTGTAGAGGCTAAAATTTTCTGAAGTAGAGGACAAACAATGGAGTAATGATATCCTAAAGGAACACACAGTGCTGAAATTTGTTGTAGTTGAAAGAAGAAGGTTGGTTTTGTTTAAATTGACTTTGGTTAAGTTATTGAGTTTGGGAGTTTGCTAAACCAAACAGCTTATTTCCATACTCTCCATCTGGTCAGTTTGAGCACTTCCAATGCTTCTGAGCTCTTTAAATGAAACAAAGGAGCAGATCATACATTCCTCAGCTTGCCAGTCAGTCTTCCTGAAACCCAATTTGCCCCAGTCTGCAATCTGCACAACCCCTTTTCAGTGACACTCTTCAGTTAGGAAAAGTGGAGTATTTAAATTCCTACCAAGACCAAGTCTGCACACCAGAGCACCTCCATTTATTTGACTTCAGAGAGAATCCGTTCTATTTAAACCTTTAAAGTTGATACTAAACACCTGACTGCAGAGCAGGCAGAGAAACTTGTGAGGGGGTTTGCAAAGACGACAGCTGTATTGTCAGAAGACACAAGGAAATATGTGGTCACCATCTGATTAACATAAAAAGGAAGGCAAGAGAGGTTTAAATGTAAAATCGTCCCAACTCAAAGTTGAGCATTCTGCAGTCAGCAGGACTAGGTAAACAAGGCTGCAGTATCTTTATGCTTCTGACACTGTTCTACATCCCTCACCAGGCTGGTGGTTCTCTGAAGAGCTGCTTGCAACAGCGCTGGACTTGCTGTCCTACCTGAGCTTACAGAAATCTTTCTTGCCTCTTAAACCACACCCAGTTCACTTTTGGGGCCATCTTCTTGTGACTGGTAGTAAGCATAGCGATTTATTAACCATTGCACTCCATGATCTTAAAGATCTTTTCCTACCTAACCAGTTCTGTGACACAATGAATTTAAAGCCACTAAACACATTTCAGTTTCCAGGGCTCCTCAAAGGGCATACTCCAGACAGGGTCCTCACAGGTGTTGATATCGGTGGGCGTCGCCGGGATCTCCGGTTCTGTCCGAGCCACCTCTCCCGGTGCCAGCTCCCGGCTCGGTNCGCTCCCCTTTTCTCTCTCACATTTAGAGGACTCTGGGCTCGCAGTGTCCCGTCCCCTGCCCTCCAGCCCTGGCAGCGAAAGGGAACACCTCTGCAGGTGCTAGGGAGGCCGGCGCCGTGGCGGGCGGTGGGAGCCGCCGGTGCCCGTCGAGGCGCGGAGCCCGCCCGCGGAGCCGCCCCGTCGGACTAGCGGAGCGCACCTGAGGAGATGGAGATGCGGCCGCTGTCAGCCGCCCCCGTGCAGCCTGCAAAAAGTGTTTTATAGGTGTGCTGGTAGGCGCGTGGAGCGTCTGAATAGCCCTTTTCGGCTGTGAGTTCTCCTAAATGAGAAGTGAATTTCTAAGCTGTGAAAACTCTTTGGGAAAACTCTACTACATAGTAAAGTAAAGTTCATAGGAACACTCGTTCTTCTAAACTCAGGATTGCTTCGGCAATATTATGCACATAGTAAGTCCGGAGCTGCTGTATTTTAGAGCTTGAGTTAAGTGGGTGGTATCGCTCTGCGGTAGCAGCTTGTGACGGGAATCAGCTCGGCTGCCGAAGTTAGTGCAACTTCGTGCTACTCCAAGTGCCTTAAAGCTGCTTGTGGTTTTCGCTACGTTTTTAACCCCCTCCACTGCCTTACAGAATGATTTTTGACGCTTCAATCGGTTATTACTTAAGCAGATCTGAAAGACAGACAATCAAAACAATACAGCTCTGTTCCAAAAGCTTTTGTTAAAGACCGTTACAGTGTGAAAACATTTCAGAGAATTGTTGTGATGACAAATTACACATTACCAAATTAAACAAAAAGCCAGGTTTCTAACTTGTCAGGGGCAGTGGACAGTGAAAAACTCCACTCTACAAGGGTTGCTTTCAGCTTCTTGGGGTCAGTGGGAAATTGTTGTGGTAGGGTTTGGAATTTCACTCCAGGTGTCTGAGCCATTAATAGTTACCTTGAAAAGTGCTGAACAGTAATGAAGCAGTGTTGATACTTACAGTTATGATTAGGTGTGACCAGAAAACAACCTTGGAACGTCTTAAGAACTGGTGTGATATGGCAGCAGAGTTAGAGGAAAGAAGGGGTGTTTTAAGTTCCACACACTCCTGTGTCACTAATTTCACTCCTCCATACCTCCCCATCCTAGCACTTACTGTCATGTCTTCTAGCTATCATCTGGAGAGCTGGCCTTGATGGGTTTGGGCAGATTTCCAAGGTGTGGTTTGCCACTGTCTCACCATGTAGCTCATCCCTTGTTAGCATTTGGCTAGGAGGGTGAGCAACGCTATTCTAAGAACCGCGGAAGGAAAGTGGAGGAGACAATTCTGGTCTGTCCCACAGGCAGGCTCAGTTTAGCCCAGTGGGTATGCACACTCGTGCTTGAAGGCATGAAGACATGTCAGAGTTTTCAATCCATTGTGTGGATTAAAACCAGCTGCTTGTGCCTTTCAGCTTTGGCAGTCCTGTTCTATACATTTGCTTTGAAGTCTGCCTTTCCACGGAGAGGAACAAAGAGGCAAGGTTCCTCAGAAAATAAAATGTGAAATCTTTGTGGATCTTTCTTAACCTGTTCCCCAACAAATAATAAATTATTGTTTCCATAATAGCCAAGAGCTGTCTCAGCTCTGTTAAAGATCTGTAAAGTAAAGTAAAATGGATTTTCATAACCCCCTCATTCTTCAGCTAGCTGCACTTTCTCCATGTGTGTGAGTTGTGCCTAAGGGTGGACCTTATCATGTAGTGTATCCATGTGCTCTTCAGTGAAGATATCCGAGGAAAGAGTTTGATGAAGTGTGCTGAAGGAATTGGCTAAGGCTCTGTGGGTTGTGGAACACAACTGCAAAACCACTTTGAGTATTAATTTAAATATGTAAATCACAAAAGTTTCAATAAATGTTTTCTCTAATGTTAGACAGATGTTTCACAATGTTTTGTCATTACTTTTGTAATATTTTAAGTGACTCTAACATAGATTAATGAGTATCACAGGGACTGATAGAAATTCAGCTAACAGACCTGGAACTGAACAAAATGTATAGCTATATTTCATGCTCTCAGAGTCTTTGGTATTGTATTGCATTTCTCCAGCTGAGGAAACATAGCTTTATTTTATGAATGACTATTGCTTGTAAACTGCTGTTGTACAGAGTAGTGAGTTGCATTTCAATCTCATGCATGGGCAGTTGATTTGCACTCTCTGCACTAAATGTGATGAAGTACCCAGCCTTTGCTTCTGCTTTCCATGTCACTGGTTTCAGTGGAAGCAGTTGTTGTCCTGGGATGCTGTAAATCTGAACTGAAAGAGAAATCTTTTGTCCAGGTCCACCTTACATATATGTTTCTTAGTTGTTTGACAGTAGTATTACTAGTACATGCAGATCAAGGGTCTGATATTTTTTGTGGTGTGTCCTGAAGATTCTCTGTAGAGTCATGAGATTCTTAGACTCAGTACAAGTGTAGACTTTGGAGATTATTTCAATGGATTCATGAAATGAAGGGAGAAAGGTCTTCATTTTATCTCTTTTTTTTGAAATGACATTAGTGTCTAAATGAATGGAGGCTTCAGAATGAGTGATGGGAGCAGCATGAACCCACAGTATAAGGGAGCACGTTTTCCCACATACCTGTGGGAATGTCTGTATGCCCATGTGGTTATTCTTTGAGTGCTCTTCAGTCTTTTCCTGTGTGTAGCATATGGAAACACTGGAAAGGTGGGATGACTTCATCCCCCTAATAGACAACAACAGCTTTGGGGTTGTGCTGCGTAGACAAGGCTCATCTGCAAAGGTCCACTTGTTTTTCAGCCTGGGAAACTACAATTATCAGTACAACCATGGGCTTGAATCAAGCTAAGGCACAATGTGATGTCATTGCCTTTGCTGTCTGCTCTTCTCTGGTGACAGCTGTACAGTATTGTTCTGGTGTGGGAGAAAAATATGGCGCAGCTATGGTAGGGCTATGTAGTGTCAGTGGTATACAGTGGCTCAATATGCTCTTGTATTTAAATAACACTTGTGCATAATCATTTATCAAACTTTACTACCAGAGTATAGTATATATACTGCTTTAATTGCAGAGGATTGGAATAGGAGACAATCAGGAAACCTAACAGAAGAGTTTATTGAGTTTGGAGATGTTGTGGGTTTAAGAACATTGAGAAAAGACCCAGTTTGTTGTTTCAGTGCCATAAGGGATATAGGTGACATATATATATGTGAATCATAAACTCTTTACTGATGCATTGTGGAAAAACTAAAATAAAAATTTGAAACAGCTTTCACTATACCTTCAGGGTTTGTGGGTTTTATTTGGTTTTATTTTGTGGGGGGGTTGTTTGTTTATTTGTTTTTTGTCAGGCCTGTAATTATTTGTTTTCTGTGTGAGAAGGGAAAGATGAGTCTTATTTGTATAATACATATTCTGAAAAGCCAGTGAACTGAGAAGAAGGCTGTGAACATCATATTGCTTACCTGGCTTTTTTGACATTTTAATTGGTGGTATCCAAATGCTATAAAAGGATGAGCACTCTGAAATCTGTATGAAAATTTTAATGCTGAATCCTTATCTAATTGACATGTGAACACAAACATCTGAATTTATTAAAGCAGAAATAGTTAAAAAAGCTTTCTGTTGAGGTGAATCCTCAGAAGATAAGAACTTTTGAGATCTACCAAAAATATTTGAGTACCTCAATTTGAAATCTAGGTATTTCTGTATTAATAACTTATCATTAATTCCTTTGAATAATAAAAGTTGCTAAAATAGTATCAGTTGCAACAAATTACAGATATTTTGATAGAGTCATGGAATAGTTGTAGCTGGCAGGCACCATCTAGTCTGAAGTTGCATGTGTGGGGACATTTTTCTTTAGACCACTTTGCTTAAGAGATCCTTTCCAGTGCCAGGGATTTGGACTTCATGTGGTCTTTACAGATGATCATCATATGGATAACTTTTTAAAAATTTTGGGTAGGAAGAGTGTGCTGTCTCCAATATGTGGAGACAAATCACATTCTTCTTTGGTCATTACTATATTTAACTTGCTGTTGAAATTTGCTTTTTTTTTCCCCAGTTTTTGATCTTCTTCCTTATTCCAACAAGCGAGTGGTACTGAACTTCTTGCAACAAGCATTTGGGGATCCTATGCTGAATGAAGTGTACTTGCTCTCAACATTCAAATTACAGCCAAAGAGCACAGCCACTGTTTTTGGCCTATATTCATCAGCTGACAACAGCAAGTATTTTGAATTTACGGTGATGGGACGGATGAGTAAAGGTGAGTTGTCTGGAATGTGTATGGCAGAACTGGTGTTGGATCCATAGTTACTGGTGTGTGACAGATGAATGTTGGCAACCGTGTGTTTAACCTTTGTGCTTGAGTCATTCCTGTTGCATGCTGTCACTTTTCACATCCCCTCTCACACTCCCTCACCTCTTTGCTTCATCTCCCTGATGCTGCTCTCTCCTGGCCAGGGGAAGCTGACCTGACAATCAGCTGGTATCTCAGCTGCAATGCTTACTCTGAGCAATGCTGAGAAAGAAAGAAAAAACCATGGAGTGTGGAGCAAGGATTCAATTTGGTTTGGTCTTTTTTTCAAAATTTTTTAATTTTCTTTTTCCCTAGGGACAATCACTGGTTCTTATTACTCAGGAATGCAAGGGACACACGCACATGCTGCCTGATGCATATGAAAGGCAGGTTCTTGCTCAGCTGACCCTGGAGGTTAGATGTGACTATACAAGACAAATATTCCTGGCACTTACAAGATCTGTTGGGTGAAATAAAATGTTCATTATTTACTATTTCTTTATTCAATTTACGGAATTGGTTAATCAGGAGTCAGAATAGGAACTGCGGCAGTTTTAGAAATAGTTTCATTGGTCTGTAAACCAGATCTAGGATATACTACAATTTTAAGTTTCAGTGAAAAAATTGTTGATTTATGTACATTATGGTTGCTGCATTGACTTCATTACTGCTGTAGTAATTTGCTACTGAGTAATTAGCTGAATTGAATATAATGTAAAATTCTGCTGAGAAATTTAAGTTTATACATAGGGAAATTATTCAATATGCTGCAAAAGAGGAAGAGCACACCTTTTCATTAAACACTGTAGGGGAATGAGTTAGATGAAATATTAGTAGTTTTATCAGGTCTGCCAAAATCCCTCTGAGGTAAGGGAGGAAGAGCTATGTGTGTGTTAGGAATGAGTAATAGATGGTCACACAGTCTCATCAAAAGTGCCATACAATTCCTAACACTGACCTACCTAATTGCTAAATAAGTGATAGATTACACATAGTCACTCTCCCTCTCAGACATGCACAATTATATGTGTAAATGTTGTACATATGTATAGGAACACATGTATCCACACATGTGTCTATATACATACAAGTTTGAATACATCAAGCTCTGATTTTCAAAAATATCTGCATGTCTGATGGTTACTGACAGTCTCTTAAGTCTGTTAAAAGTGTTTCTGGTGGAAGGTTATGTGGTTTCTTTGGGCTTTGTCCTCAGTTGGTTGGTGTTTTAGAAGCATCTGTGTGACAGGACAAACACAATAGTGGCGTGTGTGTTGGCAGCATGAAGCCACTTGTCCTGTTGGTGACCAGTGTTGAGTCATGGGGGACATCTGTAACCTGTCTGATGTAAGGGCTTGACCATCAGATTGATGAAAGATTGGCCAAAGAGAGGGAGGCTTTTTGCAGCAAGACTGTTCGTTGGATCTCTTTGCCCCCTTGTAGAGCACCTTGTTCAAGGCATATGGCAGTGAGCAAGTGGTAGGCAGTGTTTTCACATGATTTCCCTGGAAGTGTTAGGGATCCCATATGGCTACCTCATACAGTAAGTTAAGCTGCCTCCAGGAGATTCCTGTGTCAGCTGCAAGTATGGAGTGAGCTGTATATGATCCTCTCAAGATCAAACAAGTGGTGAACCAATGTTGGCATCTCAGTAAAATACAAGGTCTAAAAATCTGTTGTTTTGAAAGAAGGGATGAAGTTTCTCTGCATAGTATTTCTAGTTATACACCCAAATCTGATCTAAGGAGCTCAAAGCAGGCCTTAGTTATACTTTAAAATGTCACATTTAAGAGTTTTGTTCCCAATGGTTGCCTCATATTCTGGTTTTATTGTGGTATAACTGATAGTAACACATTTATAGCACCTAAATGTTTTTAAAAGCACATGTCTAAATTACTGAGTTAACAGCTAAACTTATGGTAGACAATTGCACCTTTCTGGGACAGATAGCATCAATGGATTTCTTATCCTTTTAAAAGAATTCCTTTATAGACTGAACAGTAGTTAGTGCATAGAAATGTTGCAGTTAAACAATTCTGTGAAGCAGCTCCTATTTTAGTTGAAAATTTGTTTCTTAAGCAGTTCATGTGACACTCCTGTTTATCTGTAAAATATTCAAGCAGCAAACATACTGCAGGGGCTGGGATGAGTTAAATCTTAGAGGTGGAGACTGTGATCCAAGAAAATATCCCTTCAAAAGCCTACTCTAGTTTACCAGATGAATATTTGGCTTTGGCTGAGGAAAAAATACTTGATCCTCCTCCCAATCCTGATTGCTCCTTGTCCTGAAACTATTCTGCCAGGGTCTGTTCTGGTCCCTGCCTCCATCTCCTGTTTCCTTCTCTAGGCTACTGTTGTGTTTGGTCACTCTGAATGCAGGGCCCAGATCCAAAGACCTTACTTTTATATGACCAGGCGTGCATAATATTCACAAAAATGAAATGCCTGCAATGCTGCAATGTACTCTGTCTTGCTGTTTCTTTGAGTTTGCCAAGAAATGCTACCTTTTAGCAAGCTACTGGTGACCTCATGCACCTTTGCGGAAATCTCAGCTTTGGCAGTGTTGTGACACAGACAGTAGTGAAAACATTCCTGATATTGATCACAGCTGCTGAGGCTCTAGCACTAGTGTAGACTTCAAAGACAGAGAGACATACCCTGCCCCATTCATGCTGGGTTTTTTTAAATCATTTAATCTGGAGTTTTTATAATCATTAGACTGAGGAATTAGAAAAATTTTCAGGAGCATGTGCACAGTAAGCTGGGAGGTCACCAACAAACAGGTGTCATAGTATCAAAGCAATTATATTAGTATTATATTAGTATGTTATGGAAAGATGGGAAGGTAGTTTGTTAAATGAATAGAAATGGATGGTTTCAGTAAGTAGCTGTTATTAAGTCCAAAGCTAGTAAGAGCTTTTATTTCCACTATATCCACAATTTTTGGTCAACTTAGTGTCAGACTATTTGTGAGCTCTCACTTGATGCGACTGTAGCACCCATCTGTGAATTTTAGACTTTAGCAAGAGGCAGCATGTAAATATTTAGATGCCTGGTGTCTGTGCAGTTGATTCCTCATTGCACATAACTGTTACCATCAGGAAATAAGTGACTGTCGGCTGGTGATCAGCGGGATCTTTGAAACAAGGTCTATCTGAAATTGCTGGGTAGTTGTACACTGTCCAGATGCATTCAGCTTGTTGCTGCTGCAGTTGGAGAGTCAGGGAGAGACTTTGTGGAGAGAACTAGCTGGATGATCTGAGAGATCTGGCTCACAGATCCAATAGCTTACTGATCCAGTTTCCCTAGGAAGGAGACTTTTTTCAATATTACTCAGCAGATATTTATTGTAGGTGTATTTGTCTGCTGTTGTGGTTTTTTTGATGGTGCATTTTACTTAATGAAACAAGAATTTTTATCAGGTAGGTCAATCACTAATGCATTTAAAAAGAGCTGAGAGAAAATTTAGTTATCTCCAGGAGTGGATGATGCCTTTTCTGCATTATACTTTGGTTTTACTGAATGTTTGTTACAGATAAGTGCAGGTTATTGGTTTGGAAACATGCTTCCTTTGGTTTTTAATTATGCATTTGGATACACTCTTAGCTCCACTGTATGCTGTATGCATCACTGAAATTGATTTTCTAGTCCTACACTTCTGCTACAGAGTATTTCTGGGTCTATTGGATACATACGTACCAAAGTGCAGACCGCAGGCTGCCTGTGACACCCTGTGACTTTACCACTTGCCTTTTAGCACATTATGGCCTGTAAAGGGGCTTTGGTTAAGCCATTTAGAGAGGCCTGGAAAATGCAGAGGTAAACTCAGCGTGGGCAGCAGAGCTTTACAAACAGGGAGTCATGCAAGCATCCTGCTAGTGCTGCTTTGAGAGTCAATGTAACATTTATTACCATTGCGTCTGCATATGGGATGCATTTACAAAAGCAGACACATGGAAAAATACCAGAGCAGTTGCAGATTTCCACAGGATGTTCCTTGATCAGCCTTGGGCTATCTGTTCCTCTCTGACAGTCCTTGTGTGTATTTTGCCCTAGCGGTGCTGCGCTATCTGAAGAGCGATGGAAGGCTGAATTCCGTGATCTTTAGCAACATCCAGCTGGCAGATGGGAAACCCCACGCTGTCATCTTGTGGCTGAACGGCCTGCAGCAAGGACTGAGCACGGTGGAGTTGTACCTGGACTGCCTGCAAGTAGGTGCCATTGAGGACTTGCCAAAACCGTTTTCAGCACTGTCTCAGAAGGTGGTGGCAGCTGAGTTGCGCACTCTTCAGGAGAAGCCACAGGTGAGAACCAAAACTGGGAATAGGCTGAGGACTTAGAGGGATCACCAGTGAACCTCTGGATCACTGAACTCAAACCTCAGTCTTCACAGCAGCCAAGCTCTGTACAGTAATAATTTAATAATAAGTTGTGAAGTAAATGTAAATAAAAGCTCTCTATGGAGCAGGTGAAATCTTAGCTCACATGAACCCTATAATAATTATGCTATTTTTTTAAAATACAATTTTTAGCTTTTTTTAATAAAATAAAAAAACCCCCAAAACTAGTGCCTCTTTCACTTCAATCTAGTTGTTTTTTTGGGAGTGGTCTTTTTGTAATGGCTTAGCTAATGCAGTAAGGGCAGCTTTTCACTGGCTTCTTACAGCTGTTCTGTGTGAGCAGTGTCTGTGCTTTCCTCTTCAGGATATGCCAAGAGACTAAAAAAGAAAAAACAAAGTGGGGACTCTTTTGGTGCCAGAGTGAAACCCTCATCTGTTTGACTGCAATGGCTTTTATTCCTCTGTCTGCCAACTAGGAGTTGATAAAGCTTCCTGTCATCTCCCTATCAGCAGTCTGAGATAAACAGTGTCTTCCACAGCATCTTCCATCATCATTAATCAAAAATATTTATTAGAAGGTGCAAGGGCATTCTGGCCTCAAGGTTGCCCACTTACTTTGTTTCATTGCAGTCTTGAAAGTGAGCCTTTTTTTATCGAGAATGACTGAGGTGCCCATATTCCTGACATGAATATATGAACCTGTTTGAGAGCAGAAAAAAAAAGACTGCTTTGGATGCACTTAAAAAAAAAGTGTGCCACACAAAAGATGTGAACTTCCTAGTATGTGAGATCATATGAATTGAAACAGTAAAAAGAAAGTATGAGATAAAACAACAGCTATGTGAAAATCTACAAGGCAAAGATTAGAGATTTTGTACAGTTCAAATGATGATGGATGGTCCTGAAGGGAACGGTGTAGGACCCCTTCCTGCATAGGAAATTGATTCCTTCTCTTAAAAAAATTAATTTACTTTGTCTGCTATTTCATATTTTTCCCATTGTTGTACTAGAACTGTGAATTCTGTTTTTCTTGTGAGCCCAGGATACGCTAGATGAGCTAAAGCTGGTGACTGGAGGAACCCTTGCTGAAGTGGGAAACCTGCAGGATTGTTTTCTTCAACAAATTGAGCCTGTACCTCAGTACACTGGTAAGGCCTGAAATGGGGAGTTAAAATCATTCCTAATGAGTGCAAGGAAGTTAATGTGATGAATATTGAAAATGTGAAGAAGACTATAGTCAAGTAATAACAATTACTTGACTAAATTATAGCTATGACTTTTCCTGTCAATATTTTAGAAATAGCTCCGTTTGGAGAGAAAGCTGTTGCTGGTGATAAAGCAATGAATTGTTATTTTAGTGAAAGACAGGTCTGTAATGAGGATTTTTTTGCCTAATTTAGAAGATTTTTTTCAAAAACCTTTTGAAAGAGGTTTTTTTAGCCTAATTTGGAAGGAAATTTTTGTGATGATGATCTGTTTGTGTCAGCTTAATAATATTTTAAATATTCAAATTGCAAACAATTGCACTTGGAAAGTAGTGCTAAATGGCTGCTACAGGCTGTATGAAAGGAAGGTGAAGTAGCAATTCCTACCCATGTGGTTATCCACACAGACAGTACTCACCTCTTGTTGAGCACTGGACTGTCACTGAGAGGGAAGGAGCAGGATGGGACAAAGCTCACAGGAGACTGAAGGAAATGTTTGTGCTGTGGCTACAGAGCCTGCATATCTGTGTGGGAAAAGCCATTGCAGTGAACCCACTAGTCCTGCCAAAAATTAACCAAGGCTTTTGTCACTTGCTGAAGGGAACATTGATTTAAAACCAATTCCTTTTCTGCCTGTGCTGAGCATTGAGGAGACTGAGCTGGGAAGAGGAAGGAAGGGAAGGAGCTGAGGCTACTGGGATCCCTGCAGGGCGTCAGGGGCTTAGTGCAAAGATGAGGGTGCTTCCCAACCTCTGGACACGGAAAACCTGTGCTAGACTGTCCCATCTGTAGTCATTCTAGTCCCTGTCCATCTGCCTTTCTGTTGGGGATGTGAGGGAGACGAGTAGGCATGCAAGGAAGTGATTGGAAGGAAACTGGGTTCAAGGTTTGAAATAGAATCTGTGATATCTTCCCTCTCTTGTACCCTTTCCTGTCCTCCCTGCCAAACCTCATCCTCCAGCATTGCTAGTTTTTATAAGAACAGAGACAAGATGCAGAAATTTTATGAGAGCATCCTGGGTCTGTCACATGAATGTAGGCATCAGTGGTGTGCAGTGGTAACAAAATCTGGTCTGCCTTTTAGCTGTGTAAATCCTTAGTTTCAGATACTTCTGTTTCCTTCCTTCTTAACACATATACACTTAGATAAAAAAGTGAATTTCATCATCAAAGCTCTCTCTTTGAGACTAAATCAACAGGCATTTGAACATGGAACTGAAGGGTAATTCAGTGTTTGCTTCTGCAAAAACTGACTGCTCTCTTAAGGCAAGTTTCCAAATTACAAACTTGCAGCTTTCTCATATATAACTTTTTGCTCGCTAATCAATAATGCAAATGGTATTATACAGACAGATACTATCTCTTTGTGGCTACCTCCACATGGCTTAGATTCTCAAATTATATGAGGTGCTTTTGACTCTCAAGTGGAATTAGTATCAACAACAACAATAATAATAATAACAATAACAATAATAAATAAACAACTACTCACATAAATACATTCAAAGTCTACATAGTCAAATCCACAAAAAAAAAAGGTGGATGATCCAACAGCAATTTTAACTTTTCTGCCTTGGACTTTCTGTATGCTTCATGATGCCATTCCATTGCAATAATATAGCAGATATTTTACCTACTGCCAGGAAAAGCTGGAATGCAAGTGTTTAGCTATATGGGGCAGTGAGACCTCATATCTTGGTAAAAATGTATGCTTTCATATTAATTGGAAAATCCTTGGGAGTGCTTTGGACCTGGATAATTGCATGGATTTGACTGTGTTCCTGATTGTTGTTCATTGCTTTGACAGCAGCATTCCCTCCATGTTCAGTCTGTGAGGCTGAGACACCTCAGTGGGATGAGATTATGATGATCAGACACACACTGAAGATGTATATTTTGATTTTTATGTAGGAAAATAGAATGCACTGAGTTTGGTAGAAGAGATTAGTATGCTGCATGTGATCATTATCACAAGATCATTCCAGTCACAAGGGATCTTTGGAGGTTGTCTAGTTCATGTAGGGTACCTGAACATGACATAGTATAAAAAAATGGCTAAGTTGCACCAGACCAAAGGTTCTTTTAACCAAGGTGCTGTTGGAGAGAGTATGCCATTGTAGACCCACAGGCAAGAGCATAATGGAATGGAGTCTTAGTGTGGCTTTCTCTGAATGGTTCACTGTTCTCTAGTTCATGGTATTCAGAGCTCTTGACTCAGAGGTGATGCCTTTGTGGTTTGTACTCAATATATGTTTTTGTCCATGAATCTGTCCAGTCAGTTTTGAATGCACGGTCAAGAATGTCTCCTGACAAGAAATTTATCACATGTTTGAGGAATATTTCCTTCTGTTTACTTAGGACCTGCCTCTTCCTAATTCCACAAGCAACTTGTATGCACAGCTTATTTGGTGAAAGATTATAGGCTGTTCCGAAATGTTTTTTCTTGTGTGCCATCATCTATTCTATAATCATGATTCACTTTCTGGACATGAAACCACAGTCTTCCAGAGTTCAAGAAGCTGGACAATGTTCTCATGCACCTGGTGTGATTCTTTGGATTGTCCCATGTGAGGCCAGGATTTGACCCGATAATCCTTATGGTTCCCTTCCAACTCAGGCTATTCTGTGATTCTGTGGGTATCATTCTCTTTGACTGACAGTTCAGGATTTGAATGACACAGACAGGAGCAAGTGTGCTGCTTGAGCCAGAGAGCTGTTGTTCCCAAGAGAGGTGGAAGCAATAGCTCTGAGGTGTTTCACTGTGGCAACTGTTTGTGCATGCCTGGGCCATTGACTGCAATAAAGCTGGTTGTTTGCTCAAAATCCAGGGCCCTGTATTTGAACTGGTTCCATAGAGAAGCTATGGATGCCTCATCATGAAATTTTGAAGGCCAGGC
Organism: Cisticola juncidis; assembly: GCA_013400215.1. NCBI lineage: Eukaryota > Metazoa > Chordata > Aves > Passeriformes > Cisticolidae > Cisticola > Cisticola juncidis. The sequence goes on along the minus strand of VXBR01009946.1, from coordinate 122,076 downwards.
TAGATGAAACTGAGCATTCTGGTCTAGTGAAATGCATCCGTGCCATGTGAGGAGGTTGGACTATGTGATCCTCAAAGCTCTTTTTCAATCCAAAATTCTGTGATTCTGTACTGCAACATCCTGGCAAGAGGAAGATGGGGCCTTCAGTTCCCTGTTGGTCAGTAATACTTCAGAGCAGTCTCTGAACTTAATTATTACTGTGAAGGCCATTCTGTTAATCACATTGTTAATGACTCAAGAATATAGAGCTATGGAGTAGCTGAACTGGGGAGTTGCCTTATGACATATTGAGGGTATGGATGAGAGGTATAGATGAGGCCAGATAACTGTATAGCTTCAGGCTGGTACCTTTTGCTTCCCTGCTTTCTCCTGGATCCATATATTGTGGACTGACAGTTTCCTTAAAGCCCTCTGTGAGTACTTACCCCTAAACATGGGTTATTCTGCTGCAAGTCGGGGCTGCTGTTGGAATTGCTTTTAAAGGAAGAGAAAAAAAAAAAAACAAAACCAAGTGTATTCAGCTGTTTCTGCTCTGCTGTCTAAATATGCACACAGGACATGTAGTTCATGACAGTTTAACCTGTTTAGTCCACCTTAATGTTCAGCAGTGTGCAAAGCTTAACTACTGAATAGATCTGGTTTTGATTTAGATGCTAGCCAACAAACACCATCTGAAATCTTGAGAATATTTTGCAGATTTCAATCAATAATGCCTAATGTCTTGAGTTATGTAAAAAAAAAAAATCCAAACCAAGACACCTAAATAAGTCTTTTGTTTTAAAAATAAAACAAGAACAGATCCCAGCATCTGTCCTGACAGCCTGGTTCCACTATGGGATTCTAAAATACCCATGATATTATGTCCTGCTGTTGTCATCCAAATAAAAATATGGCAAGGTTAGGACAAGAGCAGAGGCAGGCTCTGTAACAGGTGATTCCTGACTCCTTGAACTTTTTCAGTGTTTTGATGAGAAAATATGAAGTGAAGAAACCATAGTATGTGAGGAGTTGGACGGTTCCCACTAGAATGTTTGGAAACAGTTAGACATGCTTTGAAGTACAAAACAATGAGGTAAACATTAAGAGAAGCATTTTTCATATAAGCTTTCAGTACTCACAAAAATAACATGTGAATAAACCTCCCTGAAGCTATCAGGAATAATATCAAAATATCCTGCCTGCCTAGACTGTGGAAGAGCATATCTTTGTGAAGTTTGTTTTTAGATACAGACTTAGAGAAGTAAACAAATATCTTCTTCTTGAGAGGTAAAAACGCAGAAGTGAGCTGCAAACAGAAGCAACCATAAGCCACTGTGCTAAACAGGCTTTCTGCTTCTTCTCTGTCACTGGCACAAAATCAGTGTTTCATTCAAGAGATTAAAATCTCCTGTGAAGATGTTGGGTTTGATCTGGTCCTTCCCTGTGGCTCATTACAGATTGTAACTTTTGGTCTTGTCTTAGAGGTCTTTGTTACTTGATACTGAGGACTGACTTTTGGTGTGAGTTCACAGTCTGTTGGGTTGATGTTTTGTGAGTCCATACAAAGTCTGCACCAGCTGGAAACAAATGCAGCCATGAAACTTGTGTAGTGTGATGAGCTGCCTTTGAGAAGAAAAGCCAGGTGACAGTTGCAGTTACTAAAACACTGTTCTGTCAGAGCAGGCACAGTTGATGTGTGCTCAGAGCTTCACAGTGAGCTTGGTCAGAAAAATATGTATACATCCGTTGTGGTTACAACTGTGCTGTGCCAGCAGGACCTAAGAAGTTATCAAGCCCCTGTACTTGGGATTGGTGAGCCACACCTCAAATCCTTGTTCAGTTTTGGGCCGCTCACTTTAAAACTGAGATCAAGGTGCTGGACGGAGTTTAGTGAGGGCAGCAAGGGTGGTGAAAGGACTAGAAAATGTCATATGAGGAACAGCTGAGAGAGCTGGGTTTGTTCAGTCTCCAGAAGAGGAGGCTCAGGGGGACTTCATTGCTTTCTACGACCACCTGAAAGGAGGGTACAGCCAGGTGGGCACTGAGCTCCTCTGCCATGCCTGCAGTAGGAGGACAACAGGAAATGGCCTGAAGCTGAGACAGGGGAGATTCAGCCTAGATAATACAAATATTTTTTTCATTATTAGAGTGGTCAGGCATTGGAATAGGTTGCCCAGGGAGATGGTGGAATTCCCTGGAGGTATTCTGGTGGTGTCTGCATCTGGTGCTAAGGTGATGGTTTAGTGGTTTAGGGATCACAGTGGTAGTGTTGAGTGAATGGTTAGACTGCATGATCTTAAAGGTCTTCTCCAACACTGATGATTCTGTGGTTCTGATTCTGTGACATGGAATGCATTTATGCAGGGTGTCTTCCCATTGCATGCCATATGCTTCATGGCCTCCCCATGGCCTCACCTTACCCTCCTGCCCCAGATAGGTTATCACAAATACCCAGTTCTGAAATCCTGAGGTTTCACTGAGGGTTGTTAGTCTCAGGCCTGGGGGGAAACAATAGTTTCCTGGCATTAGTTGCCTAGGAGAGTCTTAACACTGAAGTAATGGTAGAATAATCATGATCTTGTTTTTGTCTCTGTGGAGAGCTTTCTGCTTTGCCCATTTCTGTGCTATACGAGGAGTTCAATCCAGGAAAGCCTTGAGTTCATGAAAATCACACTGTAAAATTTGAGATAAATACTGTGTTTCCTCTGATGACTTCTACAGGGCTTGCATAACAGTAATGTCTGCCCTCCATGGCTCTTCCTCAGAAATTACTATGACAAATGAAGAAGAATTATGTGGTGTACTCTTTTTTATTGCTGTTTCCCTGCAGGTGATTTTAATAGGCAGCTGATGGGTCAAATGATGCAGATGAATCAAATACTGGGAGATGTGAAAGACCTTCTTAGACAACAGGTACTGTATAGAGGCTTTGGAGTGAAATATCCCAATTTTGCCCCTGTGATAGAGTCAGCACAGTCTTCAGGTAAGCAGTAAACTCCTGAGTAGAGTTATTTCCTTGAAGGCATGATACAATTGAGAAGAAATAACCATATAGGTCCTTGTACCCTCTGATTGCAAAGAAGGTTCATTGAATGTGGGAGTGTATGGGGCTTGCCTATTCAGATCCAGAAAATTTAGTGACAGATGATGGAGTAGCCATCCTAGCCCACTATTAGATAGTTGTGGGTCTGTTGCATGGAACTGAAACTGCATTTGTTTCACTGCTGGTGGGTGTCAGAACTGGAATAGCTGATGGCACATTCCATTGGTCAAACAAGGACCTTTGGATATTTAAAGGTCCTGTTGATGAAGGCTGAACCTAAGTACATCCATTAACCATATCTTTAATTTTGTGGAGCACAAAGAGCATCTCATTTAAATCGGGTTACCTGTGTTGCATGGATTGAGTGGAATCTTGGGGACTAATGGTTCTTCTCTCAGCCAGGTGCAAACTGGAACTATCTGTACCCAAATAATTTTTTATTTCCTGTATTCTCAAGGTCAAAGAAACAACTTTTCTGAGAAATACCATAGCTGAGTGCCAAGCATGTGGTGAGTATTCCTGTTATTGCTGGTAGTCTAGAAGAGACAGAGTTGTTTTAAAACTAGTATTGGTCGCGTTAGCTTTATGTGGTTTCTAAAAATCACTTTTTTAAAAATACTTTGTCCGAAGTTCTAGAATTATTTGTATTTGGCCACAAGTTTAAAATAGATATTCATTAGAGAAAAAGCTTCCACTGGCCCAGCAATCACTTACTGGGGGATAAAATGCCACTAAACCAAGCAGTCCCACTCAGGCTGTACTGTCAGTTCTCGCTCTGTCACAAAGCTGTGCCATGTGTTCCTGTGGAGGGAGACACTTTTCCCAGCTACCTCATGCACAATCTTCATAGAAGGATGAGGAAGGAATCGTGTTTTTCCCTGGCTGTTATTATCAGTCTAGAAAGATCCTATGCAGTCCACCTGAAGTCTGTCTGATTCTGAATAGGCACTCACTAGTTAACAGCAGTAAGACCCCCAAAGGTGATATTCATCTTTTCCCTAAATGAGGAAAATGCATAATTTTCCAAATACCACTGCATGGCCCTCCTGCATCACACACAACTGGCAATCAGTACACAGGTGCAGTCAGTATAAAAGCCATTATACTTGCTTACTGTGTGAGATGAAAGTCTTAAACACATCAGGCCTTTTAGTTGATTTCTTTTCCCAGTCTGTCAGCGTCATCAAAACTCAAGCTGGGCTCTAGGCAGGGTAACCTTTATGTGTAAGTGCCAAAGGAAAAGTCAAATTCTTACATGCATTTGTACCAAGGTTCTATACCTGCCAGAGTTTTAGAAAGACTTGTCTTTGGCTGGTCTTTGTGCACCTAAGCCTATGTCCTGCTGTGTTTGTGAGCTGCCACTTGCTGTTTCTTTATTCTTCTTATTTGTAGACTGTCAGAGATGCTGTTATGAAACCAGAACATTATTTTTCTTATGAAGTGGTAGTGTTGCCAATTTAGCCAGAGAAATGCCCTGTATTTGTACTCGTATACTTGAGTCCCTTGGTCTGAGGTCACAGAGTTTCCTTCCTTGGCCAGCAGCAGATGTTTTAGGACTAACATAGGAGGAAGACTCCCCTTTGTAGCCAGGAGAAGCACATGGACCTAAAGGAACAGCCTCAATTTCCTCTTGCTGGGGACACAAGGAAGTTCCTGTGGCATTTGCAGCGTGGAGTCTGTCCAGCCACAGCACAGCTGGCAGCAGCACAGTGCAGGGATGTGAAGTGTCTTGGGAATTTCTTCAGAATGCTTGACAGCTGAGAGCCATGATGAATGTTTCCTTCAACCACTGAAACTGTTGTTCTTTCTGCATTAAAGGTTTAGGCACTGTGAGTTTTCCAACTCAGCTTCCTAGGCGCACTAAACCAAAATGTGAAGTTAATTCCTGCTTCAGGGGAGTGAGGTGCATGGAGACAGCAGAGGGATTTCAGTGTGGGCCTTGCCCTGAAGGACTCACGGGAAATGGAGTTACATGCTCAGATATTGATGAGGTAAAATAGTGACTTTCGCTGAATTAAAAAGAAAAGCTAAAAAGCAACTGTTTCATACATATCAATGGGTTGCTAATACTTGCTATCTTCAGCATTTACTGAATGCTTGCACAGTGAATATTAATTAATTTTGATTTGATTTTATATCCTGTTTTGCTGTTTCTTCAACTTTATGGAGGTTAAGTGTGTGTGAAAACTTGAAATACTCTGGTGAATTGAGAATTCACTTAAAGGAGCTTAGTGTTTGGGAAAAAACTTCAGAACCTAAACCCAACCAGAACAAACTTTTGACATTGTCGTTTCTATTCCACAAGAAGATGCTGCAGCTTGTATTATATGCTGCAGAAGCACCTTTTTTTTTTTTTAAAATTTTTTTTTATTTTAGTATGGGCTTTGTTTCTTTACATTGTGCTCCTGAACCAACCTAACCAGCCTTGGAGCCCAAAATCTTCTCTTTGACCCAAACTGGAGCCATGTTTGCATTACCTTAAAAGTCCATGAAAGAAAATAACCCATCATTGTAATTTTCCCTTTTGCTTCTTTGTGTTTGCATTGAAATCTGATAATGTTGACTTAAATCTAGTCATTTTCTTGTGCTATATGTTAGAAATTCAGAGCTTGCTTGTATTGAGGACTGAATTAATAAATTTACAGTATCTTAAATGATAAAAGAAAACCTGTGTTAATCGGAATGTGACACACACTCGGTACAGAAACAACAAAACCCCTTACAGGTTCACTGCATTTTTTCTGTGAGATGATTTTCACCATTACTCTTCAGTCTTTTTAGTGGAAAAGCACCTGGATGTGGTAGACCAAGGTATCAGCATAATTAGGTCATAAACTGTGCCTGTGGAGAACACAGTACTACCAGAGATCCTGCTTAATAATGTAAAACAGCAAAAGCAATGCCCTTTTTCTCCTTCCTAGCCAGCAGGAAATGTGCTTTGACTGCTCTTTTAATTTGCTCCCTCCTGTACACCATCAGGTGAGGATGTGATGTGCCTTACACCTGCCTGTGAAAAAACACTGGGGAGAGAACGTGAGTTGAGTGTGGTGATTTCCTGAGGCACAGTCAGTGTCTCCAGTTTTGCCTTACGGGGCATGAACTGTGTCTGCTGCAACAGAAGGCACAAAAAATGGGGGTGAAGCTCTGAAATGTGAATGCAAGTGATGGATCCAAGACAGCTGTGGGACATGTTTCATGCTACAGACAGGCATGGAGTGAGGCTCAAGCCTAGGTGGAGCCTGCCAGTACGGATGGGTTTCACCTCCTGAGCTATTTTCAGACTGAGGCAAAGCATGGCAATAATCTCCTCCCTGCCATTTTCAGGAGCAACACTACCCATTACAGCAGTGATGGAAAAAGAAGCAGAGACTGGTTTATGATGTCTTGATATTAAAGTGGTTGTGTGTTAGCAGTCAGGCTCTAATCACTGGAGATTCATGTACCTTCATCTTCCTGCCACCACTCCACATGACAGACCTGCTTCCACATTAGAAACAGCAAGAGATTTTTGCCAAAAGTGTGTTATAGAAATACAGTCTTGCTTATTATGAAGTATTTATGTGGACATTGCCATTAAAATGCCACCTTGTCAGGAGCAGTTTTGTTCACCAGCAAATACCTACTTAATCAGCTGGATTTTTACCCAGATTCGCACAGGGAGAAATAAAGATGCAATAAATGGCAGTAATTTTGAATTGTCTAATGAGAGGGGATGTGTCATATTACTTGTTTTCTTGAGTTAGCTGATATGCAGGAAAGTTTTTATGGTTGGCTGGTTGGTTGGTTTTGGTTTTGTTTTTTTTTTTTAATTTATTTAAAGCCAATTATGAATGAACTATTTCTGTACTTCCTAATAATAGGCATTTTAAAAGAAGTTATTGTACAAATTCTAGTAAAGACAAATCTGGAAGATTCCTCACTAAGAGCTGTCATAATCTTTCCTGAAGTTGTTAGCATCTCTGCAGCATGCTCCCGAATTCATTACCAGTTTGAAGACATTGCTTTGGTATTCTGGTGCCCATTATCTTGGGAGCTGTAGCTCTGCTCTGTGTGCTGTGGAATTTGGGTGCCCTCTGCTGCCTAAAATAAAGAATCCACAGCAAAATAAGGAGGCACAAGATGTCTGTGCTTGGTTTGACATTCTCCTTGTATTACTGATTGACATACTATTAACAAATCTTTCTGTCAAACACACCTTGATATTATGCATACCTTTTCTTGCTTTGTGTGTTCATGTTTGGTTACAAGTTGTGTGACTCTTGTAGTGGATATTGCCAGGTTTGTTCTCCCTCCATCTTGCAGATGCTTTTCTGTTAGTGATGGAAGGAGAAAAGAAAGGCTTTTTAAAGAAAAAACGTTTAGCATTTCTTTCTTGCACATCTCATTTATTGTTTTCTTTGAGCCCTGGGCAGCAGAATAGCTGATGTTTTTGGTACTGTTATAAACATTACCTAGCAGCTAGTGTTGGTGTTGGATAGACAGCAACACAGGATGTTTTTCCCAAACTGGAATCCACAATATCAGTGAAATAGGTCACAGCTGTTTTGTAAAACTGTATAAGGCAATGAATGATGCCTTCAGACCAAGGGTGATTTTGTGGACATGTGATATTTTGGGAGAAATTCCAAGGGATATCTGTGGGCCTCTGGTCTAGAAATGTGTGGATGCCACTGACACATCCCTGCTTATCTGGATTACGTTTGGATTCCTTCTGGCTATGAGACTTTTCCAAATATAAATAAAGGGAAATGCTGCTGTCACTTCTGTGTGTACAAAACACATCAGAAGGATTGTTTGGAAGCTTGGAGCAATGTGGCTTTCCTGATATTGTGGTCTGGACCCTTCCAGGAGCCTTTCAGCCTCCAAGGGATCGGAATCTGCCCAGCTAAAGGAAGGATTCAGGATGAGAGTTTAGGACATAAACTACAGGCTGTAATGGAAGGTTGCAAATGTTATTTAAATTTATCTGAAGACTTACTGAGGTCAGAAATACCTGCAGAGAGGTTTCCTCTCTCAGCCCCCTCTGAGCAGAGGACATACCTATGTTGTATGTGGCACTGCCTTTGGTGAGAGGTCTGCACACACAGTCAGAGTCTGTTTCTGAGGGATGTGCTGTTCCAGGGGGTGTTTCTGCAGCACAAACAGGGCTGGGTTTGTTTTCCCTCTGCAGTGTCGGTACAACCCGTGCTTCCCTGGGGTGCGATGTGTGAACACGGCTCCCGGTTTCCGCTGTGAGACCTGTCCTCCTGGATACACAGGACAAACCATGCAGGGGATAGGACTCAGCTACGCCAAGAACAACAAGCAGGTGAGGGGTAGCACCTCCATGACAGATTCCAAGGTGCTGGTTGTATATTAGCAGTGCATCTGTATTACATTGTGTTTATTTTTCAGTCGTTCCATAATTGCCTTATGCTGTTAGGCAGAGCCCAGAGTGTTTCACTTAGAGATATGAATTGTGTTTGCATAGGTTTAATGGGAGTATTAACAATGTAATACTCTTGACTGGCATAAAGACAAAAAAAAGTCATTACCTTTGTAAGAATCTCTGCTCAACTTCAGGGGGCTCTGTTATTTCTGGAAACTGCCTTTGAACTAGGAAGAAAATTAAAAGAAATGGCTATTATACTGTATTTTTTTGCATATTTCTGTAAGCACCCTGCAATGGGAACACAGGTTTTGTGTAAACTTTTCTGGGTGAACCAGACCAGTTGAAATTTTCTGTTTCTTCAGGGTTTGGAAAGTTAGCCTGTGGATATGTCTGTGACATTCTGAGAGCAGTTTCAGAAGAGACTACATCTCTTTTCTGGTCCTAAACTGTTGTATTGTTTCTTCAGTCTTCGGTCTCAATAAATTGACATTATTTTTATTATTTGTGGATTTGGTTTATTGCTAGGTCTGCTTAGATATTGATGAATGTCAGAATGGAGGACTTGGACTCTGTGTTCCGAATTCCCATTGCATAAACACTTTGGTAAGCGTCTTTTCATTTATGCCTTTAAAAAATCAATTTTTTTAAAATTTCATGAGGCTAGGATTGGATTTATGGGTCTGATGAAGGAGCAATTAATAATACAATTTTTTCTTTGTCTTCTTATAAATCAAAGAGATATTTCCTCTTTTCCTAGCCCATAATAAAAAAATCAATACTTGATTTGTCATGAACATAGCCATCTGAATTGTATCCTTATCACTTTCTCTGAAGAGCAGAAGCTCTTCTCTCCATACTATCCAGTGATGTGCTTTTATGGGTATGTTATTGCAAGAAACTTCCTTTGAAAGATTAAATCTCTGCTTCCCATTCCTCCTGCCTCCTCAGAACTACTGCAACTCCCCTGGGTGCTCTCTTTATAGGAGTTATGCATACAGTAACAGCTATCCCTCTAAATAAATGGAAACAAAGAGCTGCAATTGGTACAAGACTGTTAATGCCCATAGATATTAAACCCACGAGAGCAAGCGTAGAAGTAAAAATGGTTTGAAAGATGTTAGAATCCAATTAAAAGGGCATACAACCACTTTAATGCTATGAAGCAAGTTGGACACAGAATCCTATGACTGTAGAATCATTTATGATAGAAAAGACCCTTAAGGCCAAGTCCAACTCTTAACACAGCACTAACAATCCCACTGCTACACCATTTCCCCAACTGCCACATCCACACCTGTTTTGAACACTTTCAAGAATGTGAGTCTACCACTTCCCTGGGCAGCCTGTTTCAATGCTTGACAATCCTTTGTGTAAACAAATTATTGCTAATATTCAATCTCAGTCTCCCCTGACCTGAGAGGGCCTGAGGATCTGAGGCCATTTCTCCTTGTCCTATCACCTCTTACTTGGGAGAAAATACTGAACACTGCCCACCTGTAGCATCCTTCTTGGTACTTGCAGAGTGATAAGGTCCCCCCTGAGCCTCCTTTTCTCCAGGCTAAACACCCCCAGCTACCTTGGGCACTCATCATAGGGCTTGTGCTCCAGACCCTTCACCAGTTTTGTTGCTGTTCTCTGGACTCATTCCAGCACCTCAATGTCTTTCTTATAGTGAAGAGCCCAGAACTTGGCACAGCACTCGAGCTGTGGCCTCAGCAGTGCCCAGCACAGGGGACAATCCCTGCCCTGGCCCTGCTGGCCACACCACTGCTGATCCAGGCCAGGATGCCCTTGGCCTTCTTGGCCCCCTGGGCACTGCTGGCTCATGTCCAGCTGCTGTCACAGCACCCCCAGGGCCTTTCCAGCCCCTCTGCCCCAGCTTGTGGCCCTGCCTTGGGGAGCAGCATCTGTGACTGGCCACCAGCTGGGTGTAACTCCTGTCACCACCACTCTGGGCCCAGCCATCCAGGCAGTTTTTTACTTGAGCATCTGTCCAAGTTGTCATCTGCCACCTTCCCCAGGGGATTGCTGTGGGAAATGGTGTCAGAGGCTCACACACTGAGCAGGTCCCCCTGTTACAGAACAAGCAGGACCTGGCTTACATAAATCTGTTCTGGCTGGGCCCGATCCCTTGGTTGTCCTGTGCATGCCACAGGCTTTCTTCATAGCAGGAGAAAGGTTAAAATTATCCTTTTCTGGTGGAAAAGTGCTTTCTGCAGCAAGGTACTGTTGAGGCTACCATCTGTGTTCAGTGTTAGCTTTCACTGAGAGTAAGCTTGTTTTCTTAGGGCTGCTTTGACTGTTCACTGTTTGTTTCACTGTTTATATCTTTGGTTTTTTTATTTTCTAGACCATTTGCTGTCACATGTATCTTGCTGCATGACTAAACATGCAGCCTCTTTGGGAAGCCATCAGGCCCTGTCTGCAGAGGACAGGCACCAAGTGTCCTGCCATCTGTCAAAACAGAACAGTGTGGGGTTTCTAATCCCTTATCCCTTCAGAAACAGTCTGGTCTGGAAAGGCTGCCTTAGAGGCTATTTTAATGCATACCAGAGCTTCATATAGGACAGAATATACCAAGCAAATTCAGCAGACTCCAGAAGATACCACCCAGGCATCTGTTAGGATAAAGTGCATAGGCTGGTGTGTTTTAAATAAGCCATACCATTTGCATGGCCATGGAGTTATTTTACTCTTCAGTCATCTGTTTATTTTCATCTTCATCCTGAAAGTATGCAGATAGAACAGAGTTAAAACTTGTATCAAAGTTAGGAATAGGGGGAAAAAAACAATGCCCGTCTGAGCAGTAAGTAGATTTCTTTCTCTACAATGGTGGACTACAGCAGTGCTGACAGTTCTTCCAACAGACTTTGTACATGAAGAGTGAAGTTGTATGAAGCACCTCCATTTCACCAATGATTAGATGCAAATGTTTGTCAGAGATCTGCCCATTTCTGTCCCTTGACATGTCAAAAAATAATTACTCTCCATAAATTAAAAAGATTGTTCTCAATTAACTTTTATATCTTAAGTTACAGGTCTACAAGGAATGTAAGACAGAGACAAAGCCACACTGGATACCTAAAGAAGACCTCACCTTATCGAATTTATCTTTTTATATCTCATATGGTGATTGGCCCAGCACATAATGAGATTCCTTTGCTGAGCTCCTTTGTATTTGTTTACACAAGAGAGTAATACACACAAAATACATAGACATGTGTCGTGCTAAACTGTAGCAAAAACTTACATGGATTCTTATTGCAGTGTAAGTGAGGATGGCTGTGTCTTCAGATACAGAATCTTTTTCTGAATAAAAAGATTTGGCTCAAATTGGCTTAAAAAAATTTTACCTTAAAAAATAAATCAAGACAAAGACATGATGAACTTTCTTATCTCTCTTCGATTAAAATTTGTGTCCAGTTGCCTTTACACAACTGATAGGTGTGCTTTACAATGAAATAAGATCATCCAGCCTGATTCATCAGCTGCTGCTTAGAGTTTTGCAAAAAGTTTCAGCCCCTTGGAAGCAGTGCAGGGTGATGCTGGCAAGGACAAGGCATCATGAAGAAGCTTTTGCTGCTTTTGACTTTTCTCTGGCTTAACAAAACACTGGTCTAAACAGGCAAAAGTTGAGTGTGTTTTCCAGCATGTACTCTGGGAGCCAAATATCATTTTCCTGTAGAAAATAAAGTTTGTTCACGGTACAAGAAGCCTCAGTGGATGAAAAACTACACTCGAAATAAACAGTATGACTTGAATCTTGCTCTTGTGTTTGCTTTAAAAAGGAAAAAGTACCACTGAAAGGCTGACTGGTGACTTTTTGTTCTTACAGGGGTCTTACCACTGTGGCCAGTGCAAACCAGGATATACTGGGGACCAAACCAGAGGATGCCAGGCTGAACGGAGCTGTAGGAGTCGAGCCCTCAATCCATGCAGCATCCATGCCCGTTGCATTGAGGAGAGGAGAGGAGAGGTGACATGTACTGTGAGTTCATTAATTCATGCATTTTTACAGTGAAATCCAGTCTCTTTTAGGCTGGAAATGGGAAGGGCTTTGTGGTCGTTTTATACGGTCGGATGTTTTACCAGTTGTGGTGCACTGGCCAAGACCAGCTGTGAGAACTGGCTTGCACTTGTTTTGTTCTTGCCACATGTCTGTAAAGCAGCCATATTCATGTATCATATTCACTGTGTCTGTGAAATTAGATCTTTAGGAATCACTTCTGTAGACTTTCTGTAGTCTCCTCAGAAAAGACTGTCAAGTGTCACTCCACAGAAAATATTGTAAGGACAAATTCCTCTCCTGGTGCTCAGCTACACAGCTGTGAGTAAGGATCCTCTCTGCACAGCCAACACGCCTGTATTTGCTGGCTGACAGAGACAATGTTTTTCAAAATGACATGACAGATTCCAGGCACAGGGAGGCTGTACTGTGCTTAGCAGCTATGGAAGGAGATGAACGTACACTAAGAATATACTGAAGTGTATTACTTAGGTTTTCCAGCTTGCAACAGAATGCAAGAGACTAATCCTGTGTCCTAAATTTGGATACAGTGCATGCTTTTGCTGGTGCTTGCTTTGGTCTCATTTTTAAGTACATCTGTTTCAAAGATAAATAATCTAGGATATTTTAAGTCCATGCTGTAATGGGAAGATGCCTAGATACTTGTAGTAGGCAAATCCTGGTTTTAAGGGAAGGCCAGATTTTGACGTGAAGTTCTCTGCATATGTCTTCGACACAAAAGATGTGTTGGTTTGAAACAGTAATAACTTAGTTGGCTAGGAGAAACTTGTGTGCAGATGCATTTATTTTGCAGCAAACTTAGTGACTGCCAACACAGTTTTGTCTTAAAAGTTCCTCTAGTCGCAGATGTTTTCTTGAGATACTGACCAAAACACAGTCATCCCACCTATCCATGTGCCCCTTGCCAAGATGCTAGGTGCATACTCTGCCTAGGTCTCCTCTTTTCTTTTATTCAACCTGCCAGTGAGGGGCCAAAATTAGTTCCTGGCCAGTGTCTGTAAGAAATCTGTAGCTCCAGTGAATATCATTAGGTGTGGCAGGCACATATTCCAGTTTACATCAAGTTGTAGCTCTTTCTAGCTATGTCTGGATACACTGCAGCATCTCTCAATGTGGAAAGAAAACCTTTGTTTCAAGCTCTCTGTATCTCATTGTACTTCAGTATCTGGCCATGACTTCCATATGCTGCTGTTTTCAAGACTGATGTGAGTTTTCCTTCTTGAATATTTCTATAGTGACTCATTAACCTTTTGATAATACTACCATGATGTTTTATTAATAGTGTGGCATTGGCTGGGCTGGTGATGGTTATATTTGTGGAAAAGATGTTGACATTGATGGCTACCCTAATGAAGAACTCTCATGCTCTGCTGAAAACTGCAGAAAGGTAAGAAATGTTTTCTTAGTTCTATAATAATTCAGAGCATGAAGGGATAAAGAGGAAGACTGTTAGAAACATGACTCAATGTATTCATCTTTTATTCAGAATTCTGTTTAGTTTGATAATTAATTGCCAATTAATTAATAATAGGAAAAAGTAATTCAAATTATGAAGGTATCCAGTTCACCTATAGAACACCAGACTTGTCTCCTTTTTCGTCTAGGACAATTGCAGGTTTGTCCCAAACTCTGGACAAGAAGATGCTGATGGTGATGGGATTGGAGATGCCTGTGATGATGATGCAGATGGAGATGGCATTCCCAATGAGCAGGTGCTGTGTATAGATCAGATTTCCCATTGCTGCAATGGGAAGTGATTCTGAAATCTGATTCACTGCTGTTTGCCAGAGATTGTTACATACCCATCACTGTCAGTGGCCCCTTAAATCCTGTCTCTCTCTCTTTTATATAATCCTCATTCTTACAAGACTTAAATGACATAGCATTAAATCCTACCTGTGTATTCTCTGTCACTACCTTTTATCATTTAATTCTAGAGTTTTTTGTGTATAGAGCTTGTGTCCTTCAGTCACACTGTCCCATAGCATGACCTTCAGGAACATGACTTGCATTAACATCTTTCTATTTAAAGAGCAGGTTGACCTGAAAACACATTTCATTAGGGATCCAAAACCCACATAAATCAATGTGTGTCTTGCCAATAACTTGAAAAAGCTTTCAATTGTATCCTCAAAGCAGAAGATGTTTCCATGTGGGTACACACAGCAGAATATATTAGAGGATACATTCAGATTGGAAAAGCTGTTTTGTTTTCACCCCATATTCTTACAAGCCCACTGTTGTTCTATGTTAAGATTGTTAACTGATACTGCTTAATGTGCTTCCAAGTCAACAGCAACATGTTATCCAGAGTAAAAATGTCCACCTGGAGCTAGGGCAGAGTAGCAGTCACAGAAGGTCTGTCTCAGGGTGTTTTGCCACATGCTAAAATCTGCTAATGCCTAAATCAACTGGTTTTATTAATGTTCTAAAATGAAAAAAAAAATCCTCCTACAACTGTAAATCTATTTGCAGGATCAACACCTCCATAGTCAAATAACTTCTATATAATTTCTAGTATCTATATTGTTTCTAGTCTCTGTTGCTCTTCTCTATGGGCAATAGGATGAGGTCATGGGTGTGCTGGATAGGTGTAGAAATTTTATACTGCTTTGAAATAAAATTTTCTCCATATACCTTCTGGTGGACTTTAAAAGTCAAGAGCAGCTTGCTTCAAACAAACAAAACCACCAAAATCAAGCAAAACCCTTTTTGCATCAAGCTGTTTTTCCCCAGTTTCCAGCTAGTCTGTACCAGAAGGGGGCAGTGGCCTTTCACCAAGAGCATCTGCAAACCTTGTCAAAGTCTCTGAACTGCAGCTTTTGAGAAGGACCATGTGAGAAAGCTCAGGTACCCAGACAGGTTCCTTACCATGCACACATGCAAAATGAGAATCAGAAATCAAGGTTACAAGTAAAGCCTTATGGTACTGGGTATTTGAGATAAGGGTTCCCACAGTGTGGTTCAAAGCAGAGTTTCGAGGGAGCAAGTGAATTCTGATCCAGAGCTAATACTGACAAAAAATGCCAAAACTGCTCACACTATTTGGTTGGTTTGGTGTGGTTTGTTGTTATTGCTGTTTTGGAAGTAGAAATAAAGAGTTTTATTAATCAGCTAATGTAGAAATCAAAGTTTCATGGCGTGACTGATGTCTGATTCTGTGTCTCTTGCAGGATAACTGTGTTTTGGTTCCCAATGTTAACCAGAGGAACAGTGACCAAGATATATTTGGAGATGCTTGTGACAACTGCCGTAACGTCCTGAATAATGACCAGAGGGACACAGATGGCGATGGGAAAGGAGATGCTTGTGATGATGACATGGATGGAGATGGTTGGTGATTTTTCACTTTCAGCTTCTCTGATGTCATTCAGATTTGCCCAGAGTGTGATGCACATTAGGAGATTCCATGTCACCAGCTCTAACACATAGTCTTTCTTCATGAAACCTGTGGGTTTAATCCTTTTAATTTAGTTAATACATATCTTAGCCTACATTGGAAACAGTGTCCACTGTAACAGAAACCAAGCCATGTTTCATGTAGAAGTTAAGGTTGTTAATCATTCAGCATTTCCTTAAAGGTACAAATGTTCTAGAGCATCCAGCTGCTGTCAGCCACTGGTGTGAGAGCTATATAACATATTATTTTCATTGCTGCAGTAGGTGTGAAAAAATCACAACCCTTCAAATGTAATTAAAAAATTAAATGTCCCATCCTGTAAGTTGTGATACAGGAACAGGATAGAATTAATTTTGTGTAATTAAAGGGTGTGATGTGGTGGACAGCTGTGCTTTAGCAAGATGTTCCTGACTACTATTAAGTGATGGATGCACACATAAGAAAAATTCACTGTACAGGCTTATTATTTCATTGCAAGATTTGGTAGTCACTGAAAAGGAATAGTGTCTTTACTGTTTTAATGTTTATATTGTCCAGTATGGAGAAATATGGGAATTGTCTGTAACACACAATCCACTTTTACTCCAGGTGTTAAGAACCTTTTGGATAATTGTCAGAGGATCCCCAACGCAGACCAGGAGGACACAGATAATGATGGTGTTGGTGATGCCTGTGACAGCTGCCCTACAATCAGCAACCCAAACCAGGTCAGCCTGCAGAAGGAAAAAGTATTCTTGTTTAGAGATAGGGACTGCTGAGGCCTAAAAAGGTGCAAGAGAATGAAGCAACCCATGCAGCTACAGTGTTTATATTTTAATTATAAAATTATTTGCCAGATAATATAATATAGTAGGTATCTAGGTATTCAGGGGAGTTTTACAGACCTGCTGACTCATGAAGTGAGAGAGGGGAGCACCAGTTGTACTCTCACAGTTTGGGATGTTGTTAGGACCTCTGCTCATGTATGGACCTCAGCTTCCAGCATGCAGAAGCTACTCCCATGCTCTGGAATGGGCTCCACAGAGTTCAATGCCAGACTCCACACAGGGGTGTGATTTAGTTATGCTTGATATTTCTTTAATCAGGACAAAAATCCTGGTGTCCTTATTTATCAAAACTTTCAGTGCTCCTAGGTGAGAAGTCATTGTAACTTTTCATATGTTGGAATTCTGATTTCACCCCTGTGACTAATGGAAAATGTTGGAAATTATAGAGAAACCTGTTCGGTTTTTAAAGATGCTTAAGAAATAAACTTTGGCTAGAAATGAGGAATACTTATTTTCAGTTGTAAAGGAATCTTGCTTGAACTCTTCAATAAGTTTAACTGTGTTTATTCACTATCTTTTTTTTAATAAAACTGAATGTTTGTTTAGACAGATGATGCAAGAGGGAAAGCATATTCTGTAAAACAAGTGCCTTTTCATGCTTTTAGTTTAGTTGTATTTGATTTGGTTGTGTTTTGATTTAACCCTGAAGTTTAAATAGATGCTCTTGACCACTGATTCTGGAACTTTGTCTGTTCCCTTTTGCAGTCAGATGTTGACAATGACCTGGTTGGAGATTCCTGTGATACCAATCAGGACAGGTATGCTGTGAGAGAGGCTGGTCCTGAGCTGAAGCATGCTGCTGATTCCTGGAGAGCTGTAATCTGTCAGGTTTACCCTGGATTTAATTCCAGAGAGATGTTATTTCCAAAACAGTGCTAGGATTTATT
This sequence comes from Cisticola juncidis, assembly GCA_013400215.1. NCBI lineage: Eukaryota > Metazoa > Chordata > Aves > Passeriformes > Cisticolidae > Cisticola > Cisticola juncidis. Next base: position 104,542 of record VXBR01009946.1, on the reverse strand, counting down.
AGCCTTGTTTGTTCACTTTCCTGTGGTAGAACACTTTCAGAGCCTTCACCCTTATAGCCACTCACACAGGCTTCCTCTGAGTTCCTGTGGAAGTGACATTTAAGCAGTTCTCAGGCTGTAAAACCCAGACCACTGCTCAGAGCTTCTTAGTGAGAAAATGTCTTTCCTTTTTTTCTTAATTTTTCATTCCTCTTTGATTTCTCTGTTTCCTTAGCAGAAATTTCACAGGTAAGGGTTCTATGTTTTTCCTTAAAAACCTAGTGTTGCAGAAACAAAATTTTATTATGAAGTGTAAAACACCTGCAGAGCAACCCCTTTGCTTTGGCACAGCAAGACTGGCAAGGATCCTCAGTCTATGGCTGTCATATGCCTTGGGCATTCACAGGAGAAAATCCCATGACAAATTGCATCACTTGTCTGGAAGCAGCTTCTGCATAACCAGCTTAAGGGATGGCAGGTCCTCCCATGGGCACCTCACTTACAACAAGAGGCAACAGAAATGATAAATCCTCTGCTGCCACAGCATTTCATCAGCCACAGACATCTGCAAGTTTTCACCCCAGGGCCCTTGCTGGGTGCTGCTCTCTGCAAAGGGACCTGCAGGGAGCCCACTTCCATGTCTCTGCAGGCATCATTCCCAATCTTGGGCCAGTAGCTGCCAAGGCCATCACCATTTTACTCTTAAATGATGATATGCCTTTGTTCTTTTTCCTATTTAAAAAAAAAAGGACTTTGTTCCCCCCATAAACTTCACTAATGTGTGTCAAGCATTTCCTGTGTGAAACATGGTTAACCTTGCAGTAGATACACAGTCATTATAAGAAGCTACTCAAGGAAAACATGCCTGCTAATTGCTAGAAAGCAATTTGGTTTTGGCATGCATGCAAAACACACCACACTTCAGGCAAGTTTTTTGCAGGGATGCACTTAACAGTTGGGATGGCGAAGTTATGTAGCCTCTCCATAACTTCTTGAATCCTCTTCTATAGTCTGTGTCCCTGTGTCTACAGAGACTTTCTCCTCTATTTCTTACTGCATATCTCCCCTTCAGGATGGCAATCACTCAGTTTGGAAAACACCTTCAAGACCATTGAGTCTAAGCACTAACATAGCAGTGTCAAGTCCACCACAAAAAACTGGCTATGCAGGAGGGTGAGAACATTGCTTATTTTTAAATAAGTCTGATTTCAGGTGCTCACGTAGAGTCTCTCATAAGATTTCATTCACACTCACACTTGGATGTTCATGAGCACCAAGACACGTGCACATTAGCAAGGGACACAACGTGTCCTGCTCTTGCTGTCTCCTGAGTGCCTCCTGACTGGTGACCCTGCACTGGTTAGATGTGCCTCAAATGCCCTTTAGGACTGGATGTTGATTGGAGTCTTAGGTTCCAGTGTGTACAAGCCACACCATGTAAGGCTTATTATTCTTTTCCCTGGGAGTTTTTATAGCTCCTGGCTTGGTCTTTGCTTTCCTGCCACCCTGTCTTATCTGAGTCTCTTTGTTCCTGCTCTCCTTGCGGTTCAGCCACCTGAGCAACAACAGGTTGTGCTGCCCGCTGGTCTGCTTCCAGCTCCAGAGCTGGACTGGTGTGTTTCCCCCTCAGGTGTCCGTGCTGTTCCCTGTGCAGAGTCAGGAGCTGATGCTCGCATTACCATTTATTTTTTATTTCTGTGCTTGCAGTGATGGTGACGGGCACCAGGACAGCACAGACAATTGCCCTACTGTTATTAACAGCTCCCAGCTGGACACAGATAAGGATGGGCTGGGTGATGAGTGTGATGAGGATGATGACAATGATGGCATTCCTGACCTCTTGCCCCCGGGCCCTGACAACTGCAGGCTGGTCCCCAACCCAGGGCAGGAAGATGACAATGGTAAGATGGGCCTTCAGGAGCCATTCTGATTCTCAGGCACTGCATTCATCTCCAGACTGTGTGCACCAGGATGCCACAAACTCGTTACCAATGCATGCACTCATCCCAGGAGCAACAGAAGCACTTCCTCAGGCACTACAGCCAGCAGGGCTGATGCTTTCTCTGCCTGCTTCTTGGACACCCTAATCCCATGGCCGGGTCAGATGTGACTACTTGCTGCACCATAAATCTCCTTTTACTTCTCTGATGCCTTCAGGTGATGGAGTTGGTGATGTCTGTGAGTCTGACTTTGACCAGGACACGGTGATTGATCGGATTGATGTGTGCCCTGAGAATGCAGAGATCACCCTGACAGACTTCAGGGCCTATCAGACTGTGGTGCTGGACCCAGAGGGGGATGCACAGATTGATCCCAACTGGGTGGTTCTGAACCAGGTAAAAAGACGCTTGGCCTTTCTTACCTGTCTGAGAGAAATTACTTGAAAACCACAATAAAATCAGCTCTGTAATTGCTGGACCTCTGGCAGACACGAAAAGTGCTGGTTAGTAGACTATTTTCAGGACTAATAATGGAGGAATTTTCCTTTTGATAGCCTCCAAGCTATCAAAATTGATGCTCCTAATAATCTAAAATAGCTACATGCTGGCCAACTTATTCTGGGTGGATTTCACTGCTGCCAGAAGGCAGATATGTTATCCTGTTGAAATATTTCTGTAGCAAACAAGTTTCATTAATCCTTACCATAATTTAGAAGTCTGACATGCTAAGTAACAGAGCATTTCATAGAATTATAGATGGTTTGGGTTGGAAGAGACCTCAAAGCTCGTCTCATTCCAACCCCAACCTGCCATAAGCAGGGACACGAATCACTAGACCAGGTTTCTGAGAGCTCCAGCCAGCCTTGAACACTTCCATGTTTGGGCATCTCTGGGAAACCTGTTCCAGGGCCTCACAATCCTCACAGTAGAAATTTCTTTCCTCATACCTTACCTAAACCTGCTTGCTCTTACTGTGAATCCATTGCCCCTTGTCCTGTCACTCCATGCTCTTGGTAAAATATCCCTCTCCATCTTTCTGGTAGGCTCCCTTCAAGTACTGGAAAGCCACAATTAGGTCACCCCAAAGCCTTCTGTTTTCCAGGCTGAAAAAATCTGATTCTCTCAGCCCATCTTCATAGCAGAGGTGCTCCATCCCTCTGATCATCTTTGTGGCCTCCTCTGGACTTGCTCCAACATGTCCATGTCCTCCCTGTGTTGGTACTCCACAGCTGGATTCAGCGCTGCAGTACTCCTAGATGGACTCAGTAACTTATTTACACTAACAAATTTTAGCCTTCAGGAGGCTAATGTGTTATGAGTCACAGGGAGCATGCAGTTTTTTTCCCATTGCAAAAGTCTGCCAAGCCAGTTGGGATGTATCCATCTTCCTTAACCCAGTCCTGGCAGTCAGTTTAATCCTGAACTCTGTGATCTAACTGTATGAGCTAAGCCTGGGAAAAGCTCTCTTCCGTCCACAACCCTCTTCCCTCTTTCCCTGCACCCAGTTTTGGCTAGATTCAGATTTCCAGAAGATTGTGGTAGGGAAAGAAAGTATCAAAATACCAGTATGACTAATTCTGCACTAGGAAAACTGACAAATTTTTCCCAACTCAGGCTATGCAAGCAGCTGAAACATTACTATTTGATTATGGTTCTCACTGATTTTAGTTCAGAGCTTGCAAGCGTCACAGATATGTTGTGAGTGAACAGAAAAGAGGGATGAAGGAGGTGCTAGAGGGAGACCAGAAAATGCTGTCAGGCTTAGCTAATCCAGTTTGCCACACATGTTAACCACGCTGAATTTATCCTTCCAGGGGATGGAAATTGTGCAGACTATGAACAGTGATCCTGGCCTTGCTGTTGGTATGTAGCCTCTCTCTCTCTCTTAAATCTTGAGATTTAAGTTTCACAGCAGAAAATGCATGGAATATGAACATGCGTGTGCTACAGAATTGTTTTTAACTTGTGTGTACCCGCAGGTTACACGGCTTTTAACGGCGTTGACTTTGAGGGCACTTTTCATGTGAACACAGTGACAGATGACGACTATGCTGGCTTCATTTTTGGGTATCAGGACAGCTCCAGCTTTTACGTGGTGATGTGGAAGCAGACGGAACAGACGTACTGGCAGGCGACTCCCTTCCGAGCGGTGGCAGAGCCTGGAATTCAGCTGAAGGTACTGGTGGTGGCTCCCAGCAAAGGACACAGTGCTCACTGCAGCCTGGCTGTGCCATCTTGCCATGTGCTGGCCATGGGCTAGGTCACCATGCCATGCAGAAGCCAAGCCACTGCACTGCGTGCCAGCTGTGCTGCCCCACTGCTGTTCTCTCTTGGCAGCTGCTGTCAGAATCTCACAGACAGCTGCCACACAGCCCTTTTAATAGCACTGTTTTGTAAGGAACTTCATCTTGTGTTCCTGATTCAGCTGGAGCTTTAAGTCTCTGCAGTGATTGTACTCTGACCCTGACCCCTCAGACTGCCTCCTTTTCCTTTGTCCAGGTACCCAGACGGTCACTTTGTCCATGTAGGCAGTGGCTGTGGAACAGAAGTTAGGGGTCTGTTAGCAGCACAGAGGATGCTTCTGCAGATCTGCTCCTCACTAAAAAAAAAAAATGTTGGCTCTTGAAAGTGATTTTTCTCTGTGGTCAGTGTTGGAAAATTGTATTTTTGCAGGCTGTGAAATCCAAGACAGGTCCTGGCGAGCACCTCCGCAACTCCCTGTGGCACACAGGGGACACCATGGACCAGGTCAGGCTGCTGTGGAAGGACCCCCGGAATGTGGGGTGGAAAGACAAAGTCTCCTATCGCTGGTTCTTGCAGCACAGACCTCAGATTGGTTATATCAGGTAAGAGAGGAAAGGATAAATAAGGTAAGTACAGACACTTGTCTGCCTAAATTAGAATTTCTCAACACTGATTCAGAGGATAACATGAGAATTTGTATTATGTCTTGGCTTTGTACTGATGAAGCCTTATAACAAAATAGACTTTTGGAATTCAGCCTGCAGCTCTTTTCCTAGACCATTTCATCAGCTCTTTTCCTAGACTATTCCACGTTAAACCTCTTTGTATGGATCATCTCTCTCTTTTAACTTTGCATTACCCTGATGAGCTCTTTCTCTGGCTTTAATACTTTGTTTTCCAAGCTACTGATGGCCACTTACCTGAAAAGCAATGTATTTCAAATTTCCATAATTTTGATATTTTAGAATATTTTTGTTGGAACTGGGATGGTTCATTTATGTCTTCTAGGATAACAATAGAAGTTGTCCACTTAGGAGTTGTGATTCCAACTAACTAGTAATTATCTTCATGTGATAGATTTGAGATTACTCAGCATATAGTCAGAAAGTTTGTCAAAGCTTTGTAATGCTTGTTATATATTCTTATTTGGATTTTTTTTTGTGGTAAAAAACCCCTAATAATATTAAAAAATCACCCTTCTGGATGAAACATTTTAGTCTGCAACATCCACGAGAAAAATCAGCAAGAATTATACTTGTAGATCAAGGCTGATATTAAAATGAAAAAACTAACTGCCCTGGCACGATTAGCTTGGATCTTTCAACCTTATAATAGAAGAGAAATATGGTTAAGTCAGCTTTTCTTCAAGAAAATCACCACCCTGCCATTGAGATGCAGTAACTTGATGGTGTAATTATTCCACTTTTCTAGTGCAGAGCATCATCTTTAGTAGTAATTGGAGTGAGCATGATCGACTTTTACACTAAAATAGATTAAGAACATTTATACAGTAAATTATTGTGCCCCAGCCACAGGGCAGTAGTGAACAGATCTTGCATGGCAACTTACATTTAGACCAGGAATTTAGTGAAGCTGCTGCATGAGCAAACATCTCCTAATGGCTGCAGTCTCTCCAACCAACCTAAATAATGCTCCTCTTGACTGGGAAAGGAGCACAGTCTGTGTCACAGGATCCTTTAAAGCTGAAGGTGGCCAGGCCTAAAGGGAGCCTCTGTCAGCTCTCTGCTTCTCACTGCAGTCTGGTGAGGCCAGATTGTGCCACAGACCACTGTGTGTCTGGGAAGGGTTTTATGAGGCTTCAAGGAAGCCCAGAAAAGTCACTTGAACCAGCCTCTCCCATGAGGGGAAATTTGCAAGACAACAAGATCTATTCATTGCACAGATACTTTTGAACTGCCTCAGCAAATCAGTACATAAAATCAGAAACATAACATTTGGGTTTGGGGTTTTCCCCTTATTTTATGAAAAGACACAGGAACTTTGATTCCTTTCACCATTTGCTCTTTTCTCATATGCAGAAATGTGTCAGCAGTATCCTCATCCACACCAGAACCCTCCAGGCTCATCCACTTGATGTGGGCAGTGCTGCAACAAACAGCTCAGCTGGCTCCAGTGTGGTCCTGCCCAAGCCCTCAGTACAGAGCACACACTGGGAAGCTCGTGGCTATTTGGGAATTTGCTGATGGGTTGTCTAAGAAGGAGATGCTAGATCAGCAAAATAGTTCTTGGAGTTAATCATATTCACATTTTTAAAGCAATCTCACAGACAAGTTTAAGATCCCAATGGTTTGTTTGAAACTTCCTATTGCAAAAAAAAAAAGTTTGGCTTCAAACTTCAAACTGTGCAAGACAATATCCATCTAGCCTTCTTCTGCTGATCTAGTCAGATTCTCCTATCACTGTTGACTGTGGAAAATTTCCAGAGCTAAAACGCTAAGCAGGACTGACTAATGGAAAAAAAAATTCCAAAGCTTTTTTAGGATGTGTAGAAACCCCTCAAAAAACCCCTCCTTGTCTGGCTCTTGCCAGCATGCAGGATTGCTCCAATCTTTTTCCACCCTGGGCTACATGGGAGGGATAGCATGTCCAAGAATAGAGTCTCCATGGAAAACAACATTGCTTTAAGGAATGCTGCAGCCTTAGAAAAAACCTAATAGAGCTTCTGTTTCCTTTCATTAAGGGCAAGATTTTATGAAGGCTCTGACCTCGTGGCAGACTCTGGTGTAACTATAGACACCACAATGCGTGGAGGACGACTTGGAGTTTTCTGCTTCTCTCAGGAAAACATTATTTGGTCCAACCTGAAATATCGCTGCAATGGTAATGTTGCTCTCACACATTTTAGCTAACAACTAGCAAGTGACAATGAAGAACCAGTAAGGCTGTTGGATTTAAGCCATTTAGCATTTTTCTTTTGCCCTTCCTTTACAAGTTATTCGCAGCTGTGAAATGCCTCCCCTGACATCAGCAGCACACTGCAGCCCAGCCAGACAGGAATTAACACCTCACAGCTGTTCCTCCCAGGGTAGTCACTCTGCTACAGAGAACTTGCCACCTGAGGGGAATAGCTGTCATCAGAGAATTAGGGATGTTATATAAAACCAGCCATGAGAGCTGTGCACACACAGTAAATACACTGATGTCATCATGTATGTAGATGCCTTGAGGTCTGCATACAAGGTGAAATACACCTGGAAAGCCAGTGAGCTCAGGCATTAGGCATCACTGTCACTTGTGTACTTGCTGGCTGGTCTTGTGTGGGGGGTGACAAGATCATAAGATGCCTTTGCTCCCATGCAGGAGTACTCCTGATTCTGTGGGAGCATGCTGGCTCATTTCTCTTGGGTTTTGTTTCAGCTATAGCCCTGATCATCCACTATATAGCATATACAGAACTTTCATCACTCACAGAAGCTGATCATTTCAGGGTATTTCTATCCCAGCAGCAGTTCAGATAACTTGAACTGGGGCTTAAGGGGCTGCCCCTCCTCCTCTCAACATCCATACTCAGCCTTTGGAATAGCCAGGTTGGAATAGTTTCCTTGTCTGCTTTCTGTGGATCCAAGAAGCCCAGTCCAGGACTGCAGGGGACATGGCCACTCTGTGCTGTGTTATGCTGATGGACTCTGCTACTTGGACACTTAGAACACTTAGGCTGGCTCTTGGGGGTCACAGTTAAACAGGAAACTTCTAGACAGTAGTGCTTACAAATAGAAATTACTTGTTGTTTTCAGCAGTATTGTGGTTTCCCAGACATCACGTATCAAAGCTGCCACCGAGTCACACTTACGTGGCAGTGAGCAGACAAGTGGTGTTGCTGCAGGAGCTACAGGAAGTCAATGAACCCCACTCAGAAAGACTCTGAAGTCCCACATTATCTCTGTTTTCATGTCAGAGAAGTTCCTACATTATGCAGAAAAGGCTTAAAAGGAATTTCAAGGCTTTTAAAAATGCTCAACAAAAAGCAAAGGACTTATCCCACTTCTACATACTGTGTGTGTTTATACACATCCTTTTGTTGAGTTTAGAGCTGGCTCTCCTGCATCAGGGTGGAAATAAACAGAGTGAAGCTGAGGTCATGCAGCTGAGCTTTGTTGCTGTGGCTGCATTGCTGGCCACAGCTTTAACTCTGGTTTTCTGTGGGTCTCCAGATAAAATGTTCTGCGATCTGGCAAAGGCAGGCTGCAAATAACACTTGAAAAAGAACTGTAGCTGTTCTTCTGACATTGATCCATCCACCTCCCTTGCCCAAGTCTCAAGTATTTTTGCCAGTTGCTATTGGTCCTGGGGTTAATGCTTTTTGTCCCTTCTTGTGGCCTGGGAAACCATCGCAGGGAAGTGGAATTAGGATACATGAGAAACATGATGCTGGTGCTACAAATATGTCTGGCATGCAGAGCAAGACAAGCACTTCTCCTGCCTTTCTGGTCAGTCTTTATTGATAAAAATCTAAAAGTGCTAGCCACAAAGTTTTCGGAGTTACGTAATTTGAAGATTGCGAGCTGGCACTGTAGCACTCACTGTCTTGTTAGCTTCTTCACATTTTCCAGTGGTAATACAGCTGAAACTGAAAACAATCCATGTTCATTCTTAATATGTAAGCAAAAGAGAAGCATGTTACCTAAGAAGAGAGTAGGTGGGTAATGTAAGTGCTCCTTAGTTTTGTCAGAAGAGACTAAACTTTTGCATATTTTCCTGTTTTCAGACACCATCCCAGAGGACTTCCAAGAGTTTCAAGCGCAGCAATTAGGTGTTGGGGATATTTAAAAAGTAAAGCAAACTAACATTGCTATTGCAAACAGTAAAACAATATATTTTAAATCCGTATATGATTTTTGTTGTCAGTGTGCACATGCAGCTTTGTTCTCATTGAGGTGATATGTCAGACTTTTTTTTTTTGTATAAAAGTGAAAATAAAAAGGAGACAAAATAGTCTTGGGCCTCACTTCTTTTCAAATTTCCCCTAAAATCTAGGGAGCAGCATGTAAATGAAGTGACAACTTGCTTAAAACACTCTCAAGAAAAGTTTGAATCTATTGTCTTTTTGGATTCGGCATTAAAAAGGGTGGGGAAGAAAGTGACATTTTCTCCACCTTGAACATGTTATAAACAACAGGTTGCATCTGGTAATGAAGTGGTTTGGGGCTGTTTGGCTGACCCAAATAGTACCTTTGCAGTCTTCCTAGGAATAGGTCGTGAGTCCTTTAGGACATTTTAAGGTCTTTGGAGACTGTTCCCTTTGGCAGACCTCCTCTTAGACCCCCACTTCCAAAAACTGTGGGTAACACTATCACATCCTGGAACATAGCACAAAAGCTGAGAGCAGAGCATTGTAGTCACATCTTATGAGTTGCATGTGACTAAAACAAACAAATGAACAAAAAAGACTACAGAGATAATAAATGCAGAATCACCTAGATAAAACAATCCTAACTTTCACATACACAAAGCCAGGCTTTGGCCTGTTGCCAGAGCTGAGCTCTCAAGGCAGGTACTACAATATTATGCAAAGAAGTCACCAAACTAACACCCCAAAACACTGCACCAAGTGTTAGTAACCACCAGGAAAGGACTGAAAACAGAAGGCCAAAAGAAACTTTTGCACTTTTACTTTTCACAATGCACTTTCTAATTTGAAGTGCAGACAGGTGTTACTACAATGTGCATTTTTACTACATTCTCTTTCAAAATGGAGCTAGGAGGGGAGGGAGGACAAACTCCAAGAACTGTTGAATAGATAGGATAGTTACTTCAAAAATAACTATATACTTTTAAAATAACTGTAGGACAACAACTTTAAAAAGGACAGTCAGAAACTTCAGCCTGGGGGAGGGGGAAGGAAGAAATACAAAGGGAGGGAATATAGAGAGAGTTTTAAAATCAGAAGTAGCCCTGGGAAAATGAACAGTCCTAGCATGCGGATACAGGAGGAATGCTGACTTAAATTATCAGGTGAGACCATCAAAAAACAAAAAAAGGTTTCTTGCTCTCAATATAATAAAAATACCCTTAAGGATATCACAAGCTATTAGCAGCTTTGACTACTGGCAAAATTTTCCCATGGGTTCCTCCATCATTGCCAAAGTTTCTGGAAGCATGGTGGCCTAGGAGCTGTCCCATGAGGATCTCAGAGTCCCACTACGAAAAGCACAATGCAGAAGTATTCCTTTGGTTCAGTGCTCCATGATTTCAGTCCTCCTTTCCCTTTGGCATCACTAAACCCAACACTCACCAGATGTCTGATGAGTAAAAGGCTATTTACTTTGGAGCAACACAGAAGGCATTGTCAAATTATACTTAATACATGACAAAAAATGTGTTTTTATAGCTGAGCATGGGCTGTAACTGTAGTATTGTTCATTTATGAAGGAGAACACAGACTGCAAAACAAATTTACATCTTCCTTATCATACATCTGCATTTCACCAGAAGGAAGGCCTGTCTCCAGGCAGAAATCCTGAATGGTCTGGGCACAGCCTGGGCAGAGGACAGTCACTGCACCCACCCATGCCACCACTGCAGAACACGTGGGGTCTGCAGTGCTCATGCTTTGCACAAGTGGTCTCCTCACAGGCCTGGCCCACACTGACACATCTGCAGCATGGGCAGCACACACCAGCTCCATCAGAAAACATGACTGCACTTGGCCTTCAAATCCTTGCCAGGCTGCAAAGCTCTGCTCAGCCCCCCTGTCTGCAGGCAGAGCCTCTCCTGCTACAGGGGCTGGGAGGGAGCAGCCTGGCCCTTTGCCTTATCAGCTGGCTTACCACCATGGAGCTTGCTTTTTTCCAGGCCTTCTTGCAGTCCACGTCCACTGGAGGCTGGAAGGTGAGATACAGGCTCTGGCTCTCCTGCTGTTGCCAGAGATAACTGTGTGAAGCTGTGACCTCCAACTGCCCCTGACAGAAAACCTCCTAGCTTGCAGCGCTGACAGCTGCGGATAAAAGTTACAAGTCAGCCACAACTTTCATTTCAGAAGGTGCTTTAGGGACCTTATGATGGGATGCTGGAGCTTACTGTGTCTGTTATGTTGATACACCAGCTGCTGGGCAGCCTATAAGCTCAAGAGTGAAGCCAGCTGTAACAAACATTTGTCACGAGATCACAGTCTGGGCTTGGGAAACCTTCTGCCTCTCACATTCTCATCAGAGATTGTGCAGTCCCTGTTTAAAAGTGTGCAAACAACCTTCTCCAGCATCACAATCCCTCTTTGTACTATTGTGCAAGGCAGACATAGCTCCATGTGTGGCCTCTGGTGAGTGAAGACACTGCAAACCCACATCTTTAAAGCTGAACATGCAGCTCACTCTTGACCCCACTGCCTGCACAGCAGGGCTGCAGTCAGCTGGAGCAGCAGCTGTAACTACTTTGGAGTTCAGTACTGCAGCTTCTGCACCGGGATCCAGCCTCTCAACAAAGGTTAACTCTTTCCTGTGAGCTGCAAACACCGTGGCAAACACACTTCAAGTGCTTCTGTTCCCTGAAGACCATCTGGCTGGAATTGAGAGTGGGGAAGATACTGCCAGGATGCTGCAGTGTTGGGTGAGGGCAGCGCTGGGCAGACCGGTGGGACGCCATGGAGCACAGGCTTGGGCACCACTCAGAAACCTGCCTAGCTCCAAACACACCCTCTCAGCTCCATGCACCAGGAGCTGCACAAGGAAGAGCAGCCACCATTGGAAGCTAGGCCAGCAGTTTCTCAAAACCTCAGGGAACTGTGTCCTGGTGTGGGTCTGCTCAGCTCTGTGGCACGGGTGCCAGCAGTGGCAGCCTGCAGCTGGCACACGCTGAAACAGGACATGGATGGTGACAGGGAAGGAACAAAGCACTTCCCCTGGTGTGGATCTTAGCATGTCAAATTCAACAGCTGCCCACTCCACCATCTGGGCAAGTGAGGGGGAAAAACAGAAATAAATCAGAGATCTGTGTCTCAAACAGCTGCACAGTGCTTCAGTGCTACATTAGCCTTGCAGATATTTTGTTTGCACGCCAGGGTATCTTACCTGTCTCAGCTGGATTGTACAGAACAGATGCCACAGACAAATCTGTGCAACCTGCCATCATCTAGTATCGCACACTGGAGAAATACAAAAACAACGTGGACATTGAAGGCCTCTAATATTCCACAGAGCAGCATTTTTTGGTTAAAGATTGAAATTTAGCAAAAAAAAAAGAGATCAACCAATTTACTTTTACTGGCTCTGTAACTGCATAGTTCATATATTTAGATTATTTATTAAGTTTCTTCTAGAATGAACTTACTTTGCAACAACAATGTATCACAACAATTCCACTTCAAATGTAAGAAAATTTTATTGGTCCATTAAACATTAAATCTATAACAATACATTCACTCAGTATACAAAAGGAAGTGTCCATAAAAACCATTAACATGCTAAAAAGGCAAAGCTGTTAACTATTTTACAAATGAGATCTTACAATTCTGGAATCTTTACCAATCCTTAAAAGTCAAACTGTTACAGTTACTAAAGACCACAACACTTGCAAAAAAAGTTGAATAAACTAGCAAACTTCCACTTCACTGGGCTACAGTTTAATAAAATAAAACCACACATACACACCAAAAAGTTTCCCTTGAGATATTAAGAACCTTGAAAAAGACTAATTAAAATCCCCTCACCATTAAGAAAATGTGTTTATATTTTGACTACTTTGCATCCAGTTTTTGAACATGGCATATATGAGACTGAACACCACACATCCATGGTGAACAAAAAGCAGACACTGAACCCATAGGTTCCTAGTAAATCTTTCTTCAGCCTGTACACTACAAAAGTAGAATGATTTTATCTGGAAGTTAATTCTCTGCACTTTAAGTCTGTATGAATGTCCAAAGGACACCTAAGCACCTGGACTTGTATTGTAAGAGGAAAACTAAAGCTATGGTATGTCAAATGATCCATTATTTCCCCATAGTTTTCCAAAATTCTTGGCTTCACACTTTCTTCTTGGCTTCACACTGAGGCTTCTTTGGCAAAAGCATGGCTGCAGCGCTGCACCCTGCAGCTGTGGTGAGCAAAAGCCCTGGAAGCTTTAGGCTGCTGGAGTGGTTTCAAAGCTGATGAATGAGGCTCTGAACAAGTCTCTGAAAATGTCTGGATGCTACACACTCAGAACTATCAGAGACTGGCAGGCAGCAGGGAAGCCAACATGGCTTATATCTGAAATAAATTCTAGCTTTTTAAAAAACAACACTATTGCACAGGTGTGGAAAGAATCAAATCTGGATTGGATTACAAAAACCTGACCAAATGGGATTTAAGGTCTACTTGAAACCTACAGAATATCCTTGAGCATTTGAAAGCAGTCATCATGCCAGTCTCTCAAAGCTGCTGCTGCAAACTCAGTACAATGTGTCTGCATCCCTATCCTGGGGCACTTGGGCACTCTGCCAGGAGGATGTAGAAAATGCAGGGACATACCAGTTCCCAAGCTACATATGCTGTTCTGAGTAAAGAAAGCTAAAGCTTTCTAAGCACTTGACCCCTGGCATTCACTTGTACAGTCATGTGAAACACTGAATTCTAACTACTGTTTACAAAACTGAAAACACCAAAAAAAGTCATGGTGTTCATTATGTGTTTCCCTCCCACAAGAACTCGTAGGTCACTTCGGAAAACAAAGAAGCAGTTTTCAAAGAGGAAAACTGATCCATGTAATAAACTATGATCCTTGACTCTGCTTCACTGCTGCAGGTTGTCCTGCTCTGAAAAGGAAAGGATCTGTAAGACTTGGTAAAGAGGTCTTTTTAGGAGTTTCTAGCACCAAAGACATCCCACCTGACAGGCAGCAGGTTGTCTGGGAATGAAAGAAGCTTACACTGCCTTTAAAAAACAAATCCAAGGAAAAAAAGGCAAGTAAAATGAAGAGATACAGCCTCCAAGCAAAAGACACTGCTTCTAAAGCCCAGAAAGAGAATGAGAGCAAAATTTTAGCTGTGGATAACTCCACTCATCTAGCCACAAAGGTACAGTCTTACAATATTTTGCTTCATCAACTTAGGAGAAAAGCCTAGCAGTTTATAAAATATTTACAGTGCAGTTTAAAAACAGTCAATGGATTACTCTGTTGCTGATCTGTTCAGAGATGCCCATGATACTGTGGGCTGTTAGCCAAAGTTCAAGCAGCACTATCTAAAGTACCCAAATTTTCCTGATGCCATCATTCAAAGCCAAAGACCTGTTAAAAACCAGCTTTTTCACAAGTGCAATGGTTGCTTCATTAACAGCAATGTTCTAGCCCAGAAATGGCTGCAGCAGTAGCTGACAAAGCAATTACACATGCATAATTTATAATCTCAAAGCATTTATAGATTTGTAAAAAGGTGCTAAAACACAAAATAAATAAATAAATAGACATGCAGTGTTTATGATTCTGCGGGGTAAAAAAACCCTTTCTCTGTACTGTGCTACATTAGAAACACTGAATTCTGCATTTGAGAGGAAAGCCAGGATTTACTGCATTAGCTGGGCATGTACAAGCTGTTTGAACCTCATGGAAGTGCTCCAAGGATAAGGCTGAGAGTATCACAAACATGCAACACCTTTGATGTCTGATTGCAGTGAAGCTCCTTACTTGGCATCCAGCTGCAAGGGCTGCCTGCACATTTTGAAGGACTATGTGGCAAACAGCAAACAAGCATACCCATCTGCTTTCCACACATCCCTAGTAAAGTTTTATTGTCTCATTTGTTAGTCCAGGTACTTTGATTCAGACACTTGTTCTCTGAGTCTGACCCACTTTGTTTAGCCCACAGTCATGACTGTGGCTCTTGGTTGCCTTCACAAGGAAAAGTTAAATTGTTCTAGTCTGAGATGATAGTGCAGCTGTGAAGTCCCAAATAATCTTTATGATGGCAGATTTGAAAGAGTAGAAAAAAGCCAATAAAATGGTTTCATCTTCCCAGCAGGACTTCTGTCAACACTGTCTATCCCTCGAAGAGTCTACTAAAGACAGCATTAATTCATCAAATTTAAACAGAGGAAATTTAGTATAGGACATGTTCTCTGGTCTTGATGTTTTTGTAAGCTTCCTCACTTCACAGAGCCCAAGACCACTAGGAGCCAGAAGTGCTGCACTGCTTACATCTGGGAACAAATTCAGTGAACAATCATGGTACAAGGCAGGACAGACTTGCCTCAGCAGTCACCTGCACTTTCAGGTGTGGGGAGAGAAAGTTAACTGCTTACAGCTTAAATGTAAAACTAATCATTTATTTACAAAAGCATCAGGCTGCTTGTGAGTTTTCCCACTTTATTTTCCACTGCACAGTAACACCTGAAGCAGTCTTATCCCCAAAGGTTTGTCAAACACAGACTGTTTGGTCTTCCACATGCACACCGGGTCTGATTGTGCCTTGTACACACTGGTGTAACATACAAGGCAGCATCACACAGCCACGGGCTCAGTCCAGGTTTTCCAGTTTTAGTGCCACCTGAATTAATAGTTTTCACAGCAGTAGGTACGAAGGCACTTCTTAAGAAGTTTTTTTAAAAGCCCATTTGCATGAACTGTTTGGAATCTATGGGCTGGTAATTTGATTCCTTGACCCGAGCATTTCATTAAATAGTTGCACATGGAAGTTCACAGTACAGATTTTACAGCAAACACTAAGGCTGTAACATTTGCCTGGCCAGCAGGAAGTCTTGTCTTGGTGAGGAACTAGAGTCTTTGCACATGCAAGTGCTACTAGTTACTGATTCCTTAGAACGGTCTGGAAGTCCACAGATGAATCTGGGAAACCACGGACACACAGGCCCTCAAAGTTATTTATTTTGGGGGGTTCCCCCCACAACATCTGCTCAAAATAGACAAAACTGTGTAAATAGGCACTGCCCTATTCCCACTCTATGTATACCTGCAGATCTAAGACACTTAAGGTCAAGAGTTGGCAGTAGGGAAGGATGAAGGAGCAGCTCAGTGAGCTGAGAGCTGTGTAAGGTTGGACTCATGTTTCACTGTGGATTTTCTTTTTACAGCCTTGTTTCCTCTGTGCAAAACCTATTTCCCTAAACACAAACTGTAAAAAAAAGAGCACAAGGAGGTGCAGAAACCCCCGAAGCAAAAACTACATAAAATGAATGTTTCTGTAAACAAGAACATCCAAGGACCAATATCAGTATTGAGATCATCCACATTTGTGACCAGGATGGCTGCTAGTAGAACCAGACAATAGAAACCCTTCCCTGCCTTATAACTTGACACAGTGCATGCCTTCCTCTGTAAAGCTCCTTCCCCTGATTGTTCTGACACAAAAACCATGGCTAATTTTGGAAAACAAAAAAAAAAATACAAACCAGCCCCTCACAAACCACAAAAACAAACAAACAAACCCCAACTTGGTTTCTCAATGTACAACATATATGGCACTAGAAGGCAAACCTTGCACTCCTCCTAGGATCAGGCAAAGCGTGAGCCTTGACTATTTCAGCTGCAGCACACAACTACAGCACTGGATCAGAACTGTTTGTCAGAATTGCTGCTGTGAGTTAGGTGGGACAACTGTTAGTCATCACAGCACACCCCACAAGCTCTTATCTTAGAGATTGGACAGATAAATGTTTCTGGATTGAAAAAGCATTAATAAAGGCCTTTTCCAGACGCAGAAGTATCTGCATAGTGCAGGCAGAAATGTTCTGACAGGTCCCCATGCTTGCAGAGCTCTTGGCAGGATCAGCACCTACCAGCAGAAGCAAACAGAAAGAGAAAAACCTGCCTCCCTGTCCAGAGCTATTTGTTGCTTTTCTCACTCAGTGTCAAAGCCCAGCTTCAACTGGTTTGTGAACTCTCGGTGCAAACAAGAAAAACAAGGTAGTCACTGCTGGAAAGACTCCTCCTTCCCTCAGATCTCAGGACATGTATTTTGAGCCTTTAGTCACTGGGATGGGTGGCATAAGTAGACAGGACTGCAGACCTGAAGACTTTGTTTCATGTACGAATGCACAGGGTGGGGAAGATCACATCCCTAGAAAGCTCCAAACAGGACAGAAACCATACCATAACAAGGCAGCTAAAAATGGTAATGAAAACAAGACTGGAATCAAGATCCAATATGTTAAGATTACTCACCAGGTGGGCATTAGCCATTAACTATTCCAACAGAAAAACTAAGGCATGCAAATTTTTTGGCCAACCCACTGGCCTCCATGTTGTGCTTTTCTTTGATTTGCAGAAAGCAGTGGATGAAGATTTAAGGCTCAACCATAGTTTTTTAAAAAAAAGAGCTGCTAAATTGGTTGGTATTTTACACAGTACGTGTGTGTGAATATACATAATCAAGAGAGAAAAGACAAAATCCACCAGGACTAGGCTCAAGTCATAAATTCAACCCACCAGAATGCAGGTAACTATGGGGGTTTGACCTTTTTCAGCATTCAAGGCATTTGGGCCGTTGTTTTACTACCAAATAATCTGCTTCAATCAATTAAAAAAGGTGACAAGGTAGTGTTTAACATTATCAAGTCATTTGTACTAAGGCAGCTGCTTGTTATATTTGTGTCTTCTGGTTTTGCTTTCCCAACTGCTTACTCCAGTGCTTGGAATAGGAGTTCTACAAAGGAATTTCTGTCTCCATTAATATATTGGTTGGCTAAGTCCCATCCCAACAGCAAACTAATGTCAACAGAGGAGTACAAAAATATAGCAGTTAGAAAAAATACTTTCCAATTAACACACAAGCAGAAAAGATGGTGACATACTGTAGTCCTTTTCTGACCATCAATGCATCTAAAATATAAAACTAGTCATGGAAACAGTACTGAAGACCTGGGAGACCTTTAGAGACAAGCTGAAACAGCAGGGCAGCAAAGTAAATGAGCACCCCACTTTTAAATTTAACAGCAACTAGCAGTGCTCCCTTAACTATCATTTTCTCAAAAGTAAACAAAGTGAATAAAGAATGTACCTTATCTTACATCCCCATGCAGTACACTCAACTTTTGAGTAACCTGGCAAAGCAAACTTGGACAAAATTGAGTTTGAGAATTTGTGTGTAGAACTTTTCTTCAGATATTACCTGGGCTAAATTTGAATTGTGTTAAATATCCAAGTGCCTTGAAAGTATTAATAGAATAAATACTTTACTATAATTGGTACATTCCTTTCTCTATCTAGCTATAAAATAACTTAATATATTTAATCCTTAGATAAACAATTTTTAGTAGATGCTTTGGTAGCCAAATTTTATATATTCTCTTATTTCTACAGAAGTATTTAGATATGTTTTTGGAAAAAGATTATCTCAATACTACTTACAAGAATTATATGCTGTACAAAACAGCAGTCCAAATCATCACTGCAAACTGTGAAATAAACAGTTAATGAAAGAGTATAAAAAGGAACGAATGCATATTTGCTGGAAGTTACCAAACATTCATAGGAAATAAGAAGATACCATTTGCACCATGAGTTTTTCTTTCCTTGTCAATGAAGCCAGAGAAGGATTGTCAGTTATTTGAAGAGTATTTCACTTATTCCAGTTGATGCAACAGCTGTGTCTCCTACACACCACACATAAGCATTGCAAAGTTTCAAAACAGATTTGTTCCCTTAGGCAATGCTTGTTCATGATAATAAAAAATGGTAAAAAAAAATCTTCAACCATTTGTTTAGTCTGACTAAAAAGGTAATAACTGGTACATTATGATAAGTGGGTAGTAGGTGTTTCCTCATTTAAAAAACAAACAAACAAACAAAAAACCCAGAAAAACTTAAAATGACCTTTTGACTGTTCACACTGAGAACTCTCTGGTTGGGCAACAGAGTGGAGCAGTAAGAGTCCATAAGTACAGACCGACACAAACCCAACAGGAGACCATCTTAATCCAGAAGATAGACCATGTTCCAGTGAAGAATTTTTCAATCTGAGCACTTTCATAACTGTTAAGGGAAGGAAAAAAAAAGAAAAAAGAATGACACAAAAGACTTTAACTAGGTTAACCCATAGAGGAAGCAAGGGAGAGCAGCCCTTTATAGAGCAAGATCTTGCTCAAGAATGCCCAAGACAGACTTGTAGTGTCTCTTCAAACTTCTACTGTAAGGAAACACCCAAACAGCAGAACTTCCCATTCACATCTTCCCTCTCTACACAGAGGAACATCAATTTCTCAGCATTAAAGATATTCATTAAAGAAATACACTTACTGGAACCAATGAGTTACTGTCATCATCACATAGAGAGATGCCAGGAAGAAAACAAAGTGGAAGTAGGCATAACTGTACACTGTGCCCTTCTTCTCATCGTAAACCACGGTCTGGCCTCCCCTTTTTTCAACATGCTCTTCAGCATCAGCTGTAAGAGACAGGAAACAAGAAAGTTTTGCAAATGTAATGCGAACTGAAAACACCAGCTGGCTTCAGAGAGAACACAGCAAAAGGTTTACGGTGTGATTTGGGGAAGCGTGATTGACGCAGAGTAACACTTGAACATATCCTCAGTCTCAGGGCATGGGCGTAAACCCTGAGTCAAAAACTGGACTAACACTGAAATCCTGGCTTTTAATAGCTTCCTGATTTACTGAGTAGATTTTAACTATTGAGAGCATACAAATTGCTCTACCTGTGCAATACTTTTCTGCCAAGTCCAAGTAGATAATCCTGATTGTAGATTAGGACACTTCCCTTCCTATCTACTCCTGAACTGCAGTCCCTGCAGAACTGCTGAGCCTAAAGTCCAGCAGCCAGTTACACCACAGGTATGCAAAAACCAGATACTACACTCTGTATGTTGCAGGAATGGAATGTACTTTAAAGAATTATTAACTAGCCTAGTATTTTTGAAATAGTGTGACAGCTCTTGCTTCCCTCTGCAGCCTAACTTGGGGCATTTCATCTGCTGCAGTTTGCATTCAGTACTCTACTGAATGAGGATACGAGCAGCTCTCCACTCACAGCTGTGTCCTTACTCTCTCAGCTTTGGTCCAAAAACCACAAATAAGGTAAATTGCAGTGAAAACATATTTACCATCTCCATCAGGTACACAGCAAAAGCAGCAGCGAGCTACCTGTGGAACAGACAAGAGTAAGGGGGTAAGAACCTGTGTTACAGCTGAGCAAGAAAGGTCTGTTATGTCTAAACTACAGACACTAATTTAGAAAAGTCTGGTTTGTATTTCCAACCAGCACAAAACTCAAATTAGGATTTGTCCAGTAGCTCAGAACATCAGTTTCCAAGCTTTGGAAAAACCTGGTCAGTAAACTTGAAGAAACACACCAGTCTTTAAAAATTACTCTACCCATTTTACATAACTCTAGGTCCAACACAGATGCAAATAATTATGATAAAATGGTGGAAAAGCTACGATAAAGGACGTTCATATTTAGGGGACTTACCTATTTAGATGTTCACACAAGTTCTTTTTAGGATATTTCTGTACTAAGATGAAAGTATAAGGAATTTTTAAAGCTCTGATGCATGGGTTGGAAAACACAATTGTACCAGTGTAAGTCAGAAATGTACTTCTCTTTGCAAGATTTTGCTGAAATAGAGCCAGAATGAGCACAAGAAGAATGAGTAAAAGCAGAAACCTGGTTTTACGATTTTATTTAAATGAAGATTTCCTTTAGTTTTTAACCTGATGGAGAAAGAAAAGCTGAGAGTGACAATTTCTGTGGTGAAAGGTAATGTAAATGGAGAAAAGGTGTTGACCATCCAATAAATAAATTTAAATGTATTTCCTGCATCAGACTGCAGTAAAAGTCAGCACTTTCTGTAGTGCATTGCAAATATTATTTGTACTGATAATATCTGGGATTTCTTTGGCTTGTGGTCTGACCAAGACAATGAACCCTGTTAGTAAAATTCACTTCCCTATTACATCAATCAGCCTTTATAATATGAAAGTGTATTAACTTTGTTTACTTGTATTTGTTCACAGTATATGTGAACAATGCCTCATAGGATGTAACAAGGCACTGGAATTTTACTGGAGACACTGGTATTGTCCACGCTTCAGTAAAACAAACTAAAGGACAGCCCAGTCCTGGAAATAAGGACATTGCTTCTTGAAACTTAGAGCTGTCCATGAAGGATAAAACATGGCCCTGGACAGCCAAGGTAAGGCCAGCATGCTCGGGTCTCTAAAACACCTTTGAAACCATACATACCAACATCACAGGTAAGTAGCTGTCTCAAGACTGACTTAAAGGATGTCTGGATCAACAGACAAGAGGCAAGACTGCTGCAGAAATACAGTTGTTTTGCAAAGTTTAATTATGATTAGTAATGATCGTGTGGATGTCAGTAATTAGTCAAATCACGCTGCACCTGAATGCCTGAAGGGTACAAGACCCTGATGTAAAACCACATTTGGGGTGCCCCAGTTTGGCTGGGACACCACAATACACATGACTAAATGTTTATGCTTTGCACTTCTAAACTTTATGTTTTAGCTTATCCCCTCTTACAGGGACTGGTTGCATGTTTTCCCAGACAGTAGATCTTTAAAGTAAAATGTCCAACAGAAACATCAAGTGGCAGGTTTACCCTGCATATCCCTAATTCCCTGTACTCACTGGGTTCATAAACTCAGGAAAAGGCAAAAAGCTCATTCTTTTTCAAAATACTTTATGCAAGCCCCTTATTGTCCACCTGTTTCTACTCTTGCTGTGCCAAGCCTCACCTGCAGTGCCAGCCTGAGTTATGCTGGGGCTGCACTCACATTCTGAAGCAAGCACTGGGTGCCCTTCAACATTTTACCCGGTTGTAATTAAGCTGTGGCACAGACAGAGTGATTAAATTAGCAATGCTGGCACGCCCGCCCCTAACCTCCAACACTGAGCTGCTTCCAGCAGAGCCACAGACCCTCTCTGGGCTGGGAGACAAAGGCTCTTTGCCACAGGGAAGGCAATCAGAGTGCAATTAGTTGCTCTTCATCAGTCCTTTCCTTACATTTACATTTAGTGGCTCTTGTACACGCTTTAGAACCCAACAGTTCAGAACTAATCCAGTGGGAAGCAGTCTTGTGAGGGGCAGATCCCCAACCCACGCCACCCCTCCGCAGGGCCCAGCCCAGCGCCCCTGCAGGGCCCGCATGGCCACCGGGGAGATGCAGGGGCACAAACAGGGGCTGTTTCCTCTCAGTGCTCCCCGTCCTGTCCCTCAGCACAGGTTGGGGAAGGCACAGACCCCGTCAGGACCTGCCTCAGACAGGCCATGCCCAGCTGGCAGCGAGGGCTGGGCTGGCACTGGCGCCCTGACCAGCCACAGCATCCTGGCACAGGGAAGCTCCCCGGCACTCCCAGACTGGGACATGGTGTGCTTCCCCACACCCTGCAGCCACTGCCAGCACCTCAGCAGATACCTCTGCATTTATCAACCCTCACACTCTGATTGAAGACTTGTGAGATAGAAGCTAAAACTGCAGATGCAAGTAACACCAGTGCAGAGAGAGCTGGAGATGGAGACTTCATCTTCCAAACACACACACGTATTTGAAGAGCATCACTAGCAAGCCTAAGCAAGGGGAAACTGTTACTTAGCATAAGCCCACTCATTTCCCAGAGTTTTCTGTGTGTTCCCAGGACAAGGAAGCCAAAGAAACAGGCAGGTGGAATGAAGAAACTTGCACAGGTGAAACAAGGGCTAGAAATATGATCAGAGAATAAATTACAGGCAAAAAAAAACTATTTATGTGTGGAAATAAAAATAGGAGATAAGAACTTGGGATCTTAGCTGCTATGAGAACAAAGGCAACCAGGACTGAAAATGTTCAAGAGTGCCTCCACTTTTTCTTCTGTTAGCTTTCCAGCACACTTTTCCCTTAAATCACAGGACATGAGCTCATGTTGAACATAAGATTTACAGGAAGTCTGCAGGATGCTGAATAAACTTCAAGAGCAACAATCATTTCAGTAGACAAAGGCACATCCATGGGACTAGCAAGACCTACAGAAGGGCCAGTGTGGACAAATGTTCTGATGAGTCCATACCCAGAAGCACAACCCAGAGCAACCAAGAAAAATGAAAGCATGGGTAAAAGCCTGCACAAAAATCCTGTGTGAAGAAGCAAGGACTCACTTCAGTTTCAGCTGTTGCATATATTCCTCTCAGTGCCTCTGAGCTCGAACGTGTTGTTGAGGTCAAACTAGGAGGAAATAAGACAGTGTCAAACCCCTGGGTATAACTATAGCCTCAACAAGGTAACTCTTCAACATCACAGCAAGCATAAATAGTCTACCTCCCATGTCTCAGCTAAGCATTTGCCTGGATGCAAATCAAGCACTAAGCATGTGAAAAGTTTGTCCTGCACTAGGCAGATGGCCACTGGCCAGCTCAGACTGAATCATGAGCTTAAAAGTAGGTCACTCCTGACAGGTGATGAATTCACTACCAACAACAGCAAAACCGAAGTGCTCCAATTTGGAAGCCAGGAGATCTCCCCTGCTGTGCACAACCAGTGCTTTTATACTCAGTTCACAGTCATCACTTTGGCTCAGCATCTCTGTGAAGGCTTTGCCAGCGAACTCACAGGTCTCTGGCAGCAGTCAGTTTTCAAAAGTAAACTGCCAGCAACTGTTGTCAGTGTACCAGTTCCTAGAAATTACTTTCTTGCATGACTGTAGTTATCTGCAGGCGAATCCTTTCTACTTTCTTCTGACAGGAAACACTCCTTGTCCAGTCCCACCCTTTTAGGATGTGAAATGCAAACTTCCCATTACCCGCCTTCCTACCCAAAGGAAGGCTTTGGTGAACACACTGAGCCTGGGCAAGCAATGCTTCAAAACATTCCCCTGGAAAGCATTCTTACCTCTCCAGCTGCATGCTACAGTTCAGTGGAGGCTACACGAATATTGTCTGTGTGCTGAAACACCTCCCTGGGGCACTGGAAGTGCCCTTCTAATGCGAACTAGATCCATGATATCCATATTTATTCATTTTATATCAGAAAAAAAACGGAACACATATCCATATTTGATAGAAGAGTAAGTCTCTTGTTTTCACTTCACAAAAATATGAAGCCGTTTCTGTATGTGCATTTTGAAGTGGACTGATTCAGAAGCAGAACCTGCTCAAAAACCTGCAGCAGGCAGACAGTGCTGTCTCCTGGCAAGCTGCACTGCCAAAATAAATGACACACCACCTTTCAATCACCAACTTAATTTATTGAAGTGAGCTGCAGTAATTCAAGATGAGCATCAAAGGTGAGCATCATGAAGGGGTTTATTTGGAAAAGATCAATGGCAAAGTTTTAGAGTTTAATACTGAGATTATTTGGGATCACAGACAGGTGGAATTTTTTTCCCCCTGCCTCTAGATCTAAATGGCCCTATTTGATTTTAATGAGATATGTTTGTTTCCAAAGTTGTATTATCTTGTTGAACGTTTTTAACTAAAAGGTCTAAAATTCTGAGGCTGAGAACAATATGAACCTTCCAGTTCAGTTTTATCCCACACCGCTCTGTGACTTTGCATGAGGCCTGCTATAAACCTTCACTCTTTGGGCCACAACACTGCATTTACAGATAGGTAACTGCAAACTCCCAGACTTACCAAGAGTATAAAATGCAGCCAAACAGAATCGTAGTACCCAAGCCAGTAACCAGGTTTTCATCTCTGTGCAGGCCTTGACTGAATTCAGGTACACAGATTGTGATATTCCGGTTGTTTTCATCCAGGACTTCACAAAACAGAAGAAACAAAAAGAACAGTTTGCAGAGCTCATTTCACTGCATTTTAAAGTAATCTTTAGATTGAAGGCTTTCATTGAATTTTTATTATCTGACAGCAGGTAGGTAAATTTCAGGTGTTTCTGTCTATCTTTTAGAAGGATCACACAGGAAAAATGGGTAAACCTGACCTGGCAGACTCTGTTTCAAACAAAACAAAAATGCAATCTAGTAAGGTACTAAAATTTCCTGTTTGACCACAACAGACAAAAGAGGAAAAAAACACTCCTGCTTTGTAAATGAAGAAATATGAAGTTGGAAGTCTGCCAACACCTCACCCAAGGCTACAAAACCATTTAAGACCATGACAGTACAGACCTCAGACCAGAAATTTCTTTGATAGCAAGGGTGCCTTGAGGATAACTATGAAATCCATAGAAAGTGAAAAAAGGTGGTTGGTAGTTGCCCTGTTCTCAGACTGACTCACAGAAGACCAAGGGAAAAAGCATGCACCAGTTACAAGCAAGTTTTTAACTTGGCATGTAAGCAAATCCTACTTCTAGGTCCCTGAAATGAAACCGATCCAGTCCTTGATGTTCCAAGTTGCATCTGACTTTTTATTATCTCCCTGGAGTCAAGGCAAGGCATAGAGTAGACTGCAGCATCACCCCAAAGCAAGAGATGACAGCTGCACCTTAATATCAAATCAAGAGCTTTTTGAGTCACTGCTGCACAAGGCATTTCCTTTTCCCTCCAGCAAGCACAAAGCATCCCCACTGAGGCAGTACAACTGTTTCTATGGTCAGAGGGAAAAATGCAGCAAAGACTGCATCCAGGTTAAAAATAAACTCAAAGTTAGTCTCCTGACCCAGAGGGAGAGGACTTTGTACAGCCCTGCACAAACAGCTTTATCAGCACGCAGCAGGGAAAGCACCAAGGGGAGAGCAAACAAAAGGAAGAGCAGCCTTTACAGAACACCTTGGCCAGAGAGGTGCAGATCCCCCCACCTGTGTCCATTAACATGGACCTGCTGCAGCCAGGCAGGTCCACTGTTTGGGAGGTGTTTTAGCCAACTCTGGCACCAAAAAGCTGAGGCGGGCTATAATTAGCAGAGATTCAAGAAACATCACTTTTTGTTTGCCCATTCCTTCTAAGGATACATGCAACCCTTTTGGGGTGTTGAAAATACTTGTAGCTTGCATTTTTTTAGGCCTTATATGCAAGATATCCAACTTGGAAATCTCTCCTTGACAAATGAGTCAGTGTTAGGCAAGTTCATAGCAAACCTGAGTTATAGGGCCTGGGACACCATAGTAAGTGCCAGCACCTCACACATTCTCTAGCATATGCCACTGTGAAAGCTGACAAGCAAATGTAGAGTCCTTATCACACATATAGGTGAGGAGCAGATGACAACCATGAAAAAAACTGTAAATTCTCAGGCACTGGAAGACAAGGAAGTCTAAGAGTGTGCTTGATGCAAATTCTACCAAATACAATAATCACATTTTCAATATATACAAGAAGAATTAGAACATTCACTTAACTGCTGAAGATTCTGTCTGACAAGCATGAAGCAACACAAGGCAAATTATTTAATTCCACATATAACTTTCTTCCCCTTCTTTTCCTTTTATGCTGTGGCAAGACTTTTGAGTAACTCAGATGCCTTCTAAATTCAACTCTATATTAATTCAAAACACTGCTGAAGTTCCACAAGTAAATTTTACATCTAAATACTGTCTGGTTTACTTCCTAACTCTAGGATACGCTTGTGTGTCTGTCTGTACCTACACAAGTATGACAGACTTTTTCCCCCATCTCTTCCCTTTCTTCCTGAGAGCTGGCTGTATAAACTTTTCCTTCCTCTTTTGCAAGTCTGGAGGACTTATTTTCCTCTAGTTATTGTTGTTTCAGCTATTGAACACTAAAAGTTGGGCAATAATAAAGGATGGGTGTTTTAGTACTAATTCAAACCAGAAAAATCTTCTCTAAGTAAAAAGAATGTTTCCAGTGCAAACATGAATCTGGCATTTATTTGGGTAAAAGACAGTTTGAACTGTGCTGTGAAGTCTTGCTCTGGTTTTGTACTGTAAAGAACTTCAAAAACTCTAGCAAGTTCCATACTTCTGAACTGCTATATCGGTGTCTGAAAGCCAAGTGGAGTTCAAGAACTCTGCTGAAGAACAGCATCATCTCAGCTACAACACAACTCTAAGACATAACTCCAAGCCCTTTCTTGGAATATTTCCTCTTAAAACAAAATATACGTGATACTCAAATTTTTGCTCCATTAGAGCCCAGGCCTACCTAGCAGACTGATTCTATGAGAAAAAAGTGTCATATTAGTAGCAACTTTGAGGGCTAGCACTTACTAACTAGACCTTGTAAACTTGTGGATGGAGCTGATCACCCAGCTTCTTCCAGAGGCATCCAAGCACCATTTGTTTCAACCCTTTCCTGTTGTGGGACCTAACACATTATGTAGTTTGTCATATCCTATTTTATGAGAATGTGTACTCGCTGTAGGAGGAACAGACTACAAGACTTTGGGAAATTTGTTCACATGAAATAGGAAATGGTGCAACAGATGCAACTCACCCTAGGTAAGCCCTAGACCAAGGCACTCAACACACACAGGGAGTGCCAGCTGCACATCTCTTGGCTGCACAGATTTATTTGCACCATTTGGAATTTTTTCTGTGAAGACCACCAAACCCAGCAGTTCTACATCCCTGAGCCTGTTAATCCAGGTTTGCTACATTCTCGCTTTTAATACACAGCATGTTTAAAAGAATTTACTTAAAGCATTAGATAACTTACTAGTTTCTGGTGGTTTGCTGGATAGTGCTGAGAAAGTGAGGTACATGACATAGCAGCTGATAACTCCTGACTGCAGCAAGCCAGAATGGGGCTGGCCTTTACAAGAAAGAGGAAAGTTAGTTCTTTCTGTAGACACCTTAGAAAATTGAAAAATAAATTTATAACCTTTAAAAACAGCACACCAGTATCTTTTATTTTTTTACTTACAGCAGTTAATAAATGTTTGAGGCAGTTTAGATACAGTTCTACTGTCCAGTAAAGAGAAAAAAGTTTATCCTTTAGTTCTGTGGGTTGTTTTAGAAAAGTATTAGAGATTCGTCTGTAAATAAAGAATCACCTGCTTTTGCCAAATGCAGCAGCTTTTCAAAAGCTATTGACAAGCTGCCATAATAATTTTATTTGCCTGTAAAATCTCTGTTGGAGTTACTCTACTATTTTCAGGCCCAATGTATGCAAGATACTAACAGCACACAAGGTATAAAATACTGCTGGCAACCAGGCCCAAATTTTACAAATGATAAATCCCAAGAAGTCAAAAGTAAATGGTAAGATGTAGTGATTTTGAGTGCTACCTCTGCCAGACGTAGGTAAATTTCACAACAGAGTGCCAGTCATCAGCAGGTGGGCCTTCTCTACACTATGTGCCTGATGGCACACCCAAAAATGTCTCACACTTCTGTAGTTTTGGCAATCAAGCTGACAATAAGCAACAGCAATAACCAAAGAGTAAAGAGCAGCAGCAATTCTGAACCATCACTAGACTTTCTGCCCAGACATGGCTTATGCCTCCAGGCACACAGCTGTGGCAGCACCGAAATTCCAGGAGGAGAGGAGGCCACTGGACTCACGATTCTGGACGCAGGGCGATATGGCCACCAGGGACACAAAGAGGCAGAGGCCCCCATTCACCCCGATCAGGACCTTGTTGTACGTGCAGCCCTCGGAGCGCGTGTAGAAAAGAGCCATCAGCACCAGAGCTGCCACGGCAATGGAGTACAGGATGAGGGTGACCAAGGCAAGCAAACCGTTCCACATCTGCTTGTGGTTTGCACCTGCAGTCCTGAGGAAAGAGAGACAAGCATCTTATCTTTGTATTCCCTTGCCCAGAACATAAAATTCTAACAGCTGAAGAGTTTATATCCTCAAACACAAAAGACGGTGTTTACTTTCCCAAAGCATGCGTGCATCACTACACCGCAGAGACTCTTGCAAGGTTCCTACCCATGAAACAGAGGGAAACATTCCTGAGCATCAGTGTTTATCTTCTGTTCTATCACAATCAGCTCCTGTAATTATAGCCCAGTGTCGACTCCTACAACTCCCAGGAGTTCTCTGGGATCAGCCCATCAGCATATCTCAGCTCCATACTGCAGAGGTTCCCTCAGCAGCAACTGCTGGGCTAGCGAGTGCTGCTCTCCACACAATGAAATCAGAGGCTTATTGCTTGGCATGGCCTCTCTTCTGCTCCTTGTACTACCTCAACAGTTTTATTACTCTTTCACTCAAAAATCCTTCTCTCCATTTGGGTCTAACCACAAGTCTCCCTCAGCTAAAGAGTGGTCCGTCTTGTTTTCCTTTCTTCACCTTCCAAACATCTCTTGCAAAGCCCACCAGGGTTTAAAAGGAGCAACCAAAATAGTTGTTTAGAAACAATGGGCTACTTTGCAGATGGGAAATCTTTTCACTGTTTTTTTTTCTGTTGTTTTGTGGAAACAGGACTTATCTTAAAAGAATATCTAATGTAAAGAGAGCTAAACTTACATGCTAGTGCTGGAAGTCTTTCATCCACAAAAAAACTAGCTACAGTAATTAGCACTAAAAATATCTGTGGTATAAGAAGTTCTCACCTCTTCCTCCCTGAAACATGAGTTCAACAAAGCCAAACGTTTGCTAAAACTCTTTCTTAACAGGTGGTATTTTAATAAGAACAAGAGAGAACTGCAAGAGTTTCTAGAGGAGGAAATGTGAGACAGAAAGGGTGGAGGTGGAGACAGGAGAATACATGTGGGAGAACAACTTAAATATTTTAATTTGATGAGAGGTGAAGGGCTAGGACAGTAATAGAAAATATACTTGATTCAAAAATGCAGTCAATGCCCAAATAGTGTATATCCTGGTTGATAATGGAATCTCACATATCTGGATGACAAGAAAGAAGTTGAACACAAATTAGTAGTTCTTAATTTGAGAAAAAAAATTGACGTGCATTAAGCTGACATAGAAAAAGCAGGGTCTATCAGTTCACAACATTGCACACAGTTTCTCTACTATATTTTGCAAATCCAGTTTTATTCTCTTGAACCACTCTACTTAGCAGATGTATTTTCATGTAAAATATTAAATAGCTTAAAGTACGAAATTTTTGCATCCCAGGACATTACTACTAAACGGAAGCCAACGGTTCAGGTTAAGAATAAAACAGAAGAGTGGAAGTGAGCAATGAGGAAACATTTCTGTTGGGGAAGGAGAAAGTAGATGAAGCAAATAGGAACAGCTCTGAATACTGACATTCAAGTGTCCTCTTTCAAAAACTACATCCAAGATACTTTTACATTCTTTGTTACAAGAAAAGTATTGGTCAGGAGTCCACCAGAACTTTAAGCAAATAACTACTTGCCCAACACATACCAATTTTTATTCCACTTGTGAGCAAACTCAACCAGCAGGATGAGCTGAATGGCAATGAAAAGGAACCCTCCTGTTGCTCCTACGTAGCGCCAGGCTGCAAGGCAGAGAGGCAGAAAATAGGTCAAACGCCTGTCCCTTGACATAAAATGGATTTATTGTCTGTGCAGTGAAACTGTGAATGTGGTTTGAATATCTCAGGCTCACAAATATAGTAGGAAATGAGAGATTTCAGATGAAAGGCCAGCTCAGTTAACTCAAGATTAGAATTCTGATTAATTCAGCTTGTAACCTGCTACACTTTCAATATAATCATGTTAGGACAGCTACTGAGTTTCCCTAACCTAGAAAATTTTTGTGGAGACTGTGATTACTATATTTAGACAGAAAATACTGAAACCTTTATTTGTGACTGGCAGGAGGGAGGTGGTGTGAAGGCATTCCACAGGAATCTAAACCCTGAAATTGCAAGGTACTGGAACCCAATCATTACTAAAAAGGGCAATTTCTTCTCCAGATTCCAGTACCACAGAAAAACAAAGGTGGGGTTTATCTATTCACAGATGCTGTTCCGAGCCACTCCCAAGGAACACTTAGTAGTCACTAACTGGTTTTAAGACAGGTTATTTGGGTACTTAACTGTTGACCTACATATACTGTATTTGGGTAGCTGCTTGGATATTCTGGACAACAGATTTCTTACACGCAATATCAGAAGTGTCTTAGGAAATACAGATACTTATTTTAATTCTCAGCTGTATAAACAGCTTGTGCTGCACTGCAGCACACAGCCTACAAATTACTCCAAGTGTGCAGCTGATTTCAGTGAAGAAGAGATGAAGGAAGTGCATCAGAAACATTCAGCCACATCCTTCCATTGTGCTTTCCTTTTGAAAGAAGCATGTGTAAGTTAAGTGGAAGAACAGAAGACTCAGGGCTCATTTCCATTAGCAATCGATGTAGGGATTATTTTATTTTTTCTTCTTACTTTATCATAAGCTCATTACTTAAAAGCAAGCAAAGATATCATTGTCTGGTTTGCTAAACATATTGTATACACCTGACAAGCCTTCTGTTCTTTGAACATACAAAAAAAAAGGATGAAGTTATTCTGTAAAAAAGTACATAAAAAATAGGCAGGGCACAAAGTGGCATGTGTATCTGGGAGAGGGAGAGTAGGAAAAGTCAAACCACCAATGGAGTGAATAATTAAATAGACAGACTCTCATGATCTCCCTCTGCCACTGTATATTACAGAATATTTATGGCCCAATCACAGATAAGGTCAGCATAGTGGACTTAACACTACAACCCACAGAAAAACCTACTGCTTGTACATAGTCTTCCTCCTCCATTATTAACAAAGCACTTGGGAAACATGGCAAGAGATTTTATTTCTCAAGGAAAAAAATGCAATTGAGAATGACACCCCTCCTTCTAAAAAAAACCCCAAACAAACCAACCAAAAGACAGTGTAAGTTTCTTGAAAGGTGGGCAGAAAACCTCACAAACATACTGTACCCGAACCATCTGTACATCTCAATTTCAGGGGCAGACGAGAGGTCAGTTTAGCAGGAGTTGCAGAATACAGCTTTAGAGTGAAAAGTCACAAGCTAATTTGGGGAAGAAAGCTTGTTAGGCTTTATCTCTGGACTACATTAGACTGCTGTTGAGAATCAGTCTGTTTCCCCTTTTCTGCAAACACATCAGCTCCTGAAGACCTTTCACCATGAAAAGGGTCACTGACAAAGATGACAGGCAGTGTCATCTGGTCATGAGTACAAGGCATTGAACTGCTGCATCTAATCCAAACAGAATGGGTCCCAAGAACAAACACATACAGCCATCCCACAACTTCACAGAGGAGTTGGAAGAGGGGCCTCCAACTGAGCCAGGACCAAACAGACGGCAAGAGCAAGAATCTAATTATACCTGTCGGTGGTTTACTTGTAGTGGTTTTAATTTAAGTTTCCCAGAATTCTGTGCTCATTGTCTGTCTGTCCACTCTATTCTCTTCCCCATGTTCCCGCTTCCTCCTGCCCTTTTAAACATCCTGTCTGATTGGTGCAGATGGGTGTTGAGAACAAAGTAACCACTCAAGTCTTAGCGGAAGCAGGCAGCACATACAACTGCTCCATTACTTTACTGATCCCATCCCTTTTCACCTGTCTAGACCAAATAGCTTAAGGGCTTACAAATACCTGTAAGAGACACTTACTGCAAATGTAAGAGAACAAACTCATCTTGGTATCACCAGGACTTTTGCTCCTAGCCCACGAGACTCCTGTGACACACTCCACTCCCAGATGGCACTTCAGTACTGGGCTAGCACCAGTGTGCCTGTGCTGTGCCAGCATTCCTTCCAGAACTGGAAATCCTTCTGACATGGCATCCTCAGCAGAGCACACATACCAGGGCCTAAGGACTCTAATTTTACCTTACTGCATGTATGCCCCTTACCTGAAAATCAACAAGATCCCGAATTCTTTTGGGGCACTGCAGGTTTCCAGGCAGTAAACACCGTGCCAGCAGGTTACTGTGCCTCCTGGAGCACTGGCACCTCTCCACTGTGCAGCCTGACTGCTGCACTGTGCCACAGCTACCTGCACAAGCCAAACTGATAGGCAGCTCTGTGCTCTTGAGTGAACAGTTCCTTCAGCACCATTATAGTTCCATATTTCTTAAAGAATTAGCAAGAATTCTTAAAGAATTACTGCAGTGGTATTGTTACCTACCACTTCGGCCTTCTCTTGGTCAGGAAAAACCATGCTGTTTCCTGCACATTCACATGAAGACCACCATGTAGTTTGCACACACAGTGTTTCCCCAAAACAGCTCCAAATACTATTTTTGCATCTGGCCTGTAAAGCCTTTACTTGATCAACAAGAATCATTCATGTTGATCAGACCTCACAGACGTCTAACCATTCACAGGACAGTAGAGAATGAACCACCATAACAAAATAAGAGGACATACCATTGAGGAAAGTGTCTTGATCAGGAATGAAGAAGGCTCCTGAGCACATTGCTGCCAGAACTATAAGTTTAATAAGCCAAAATCTGTATGAAAGGAAGAAACAAAAAAAAAAGGTGGTTGTAATAGGAATTAGAGATTTTCAACTTTAGTATCACAAGAAATCTCTGTTTAAAGCATAACAAGAAAAAAAACCCATTCTTCGATGACTGATGACCACTTTATTTGGTTTTCACTTGATCATGTTATTTCTGACAGTAAGAGCAAAGTAAAGTTTTTTGGGTTTTGGTGGTTTTTTCTGCCTAGTACTATAACCAAGTGGAAAGTTCACGGCACAAACTTGTAAAGAGACATGGAAATTAGGCAATCAAACAAAGAACTCACCCATTATGAATGTATGCTCGGCAGCTTTTGCTGTTGTTAATTTTGATGGTGAACAAGAAGAATAAAAAGAAGAAACAGGCCATTCCAAAACAGACTTTGTACACTGCAGTGTATCCCACCAACTTCTCACACATCTCACCCGCCTGAATACCCTTGCACATCTGCTTGTAGAAGGGAATCTGAAAAGCAGAACATATTATATATAAGCTGTTAGAAAGGACATGAAGCACACATAACCAAGCATGTCTACATCTGCACACCACTGACTTTTCACTGGCTTCACTTAATACCTCTGACTTTTGACACCCCTTCAGCCTGGATATCAGGGGTCAGGGGATATAACAAAATCCAAAACATAAGGGACTGAAGTCTTCCAGAGCCTTCACTCAACTCTTTACAGATCCCTTGGGGTACAATCCACCTTCCTTCAGCTCTCCTGGTTCATGCCATTCCTGCCCATTACCGCTTATTCCCTTACCCTGGGGACCTTCTCCCTTCTTCCCATGCTCTAAAGCAAAAGACTGTGATTACTTCAGTAATTCAATTTACATGAGACATACCAGGGGCTTGTGCTGCCCTGGCTGGAATTGCAGACTGAAGCACACCCAAGTGTCACAGGGGTAGCAACCACCCTCCTCTCCATCACAGCTCCTGAAGGGGAGTTGTGCCAGTTGACCTGATTTTGTGTTAAATTAACAGAAAGGTGGAATATTCCTGCCTCTCTTGACTCATTAAATATTTGCCTTTGAGGCCCTTCCCCACAAAGGGGAAAACAAACAGCAGCACATTTTGGCTTCAGTTTCACCACATGAACATGATGCTGGGTGCTCAAAAAACCAGGTCTGTGTGGCCAGGAACCGCTGCTGTGAGGCACCTCTGTGTAGACATCTCCCCCTCCCAGCCACAGAACCATTTAGCTGCACAGAAACACAGGAAATTAATAAGAAAACCACTGTCCATTTCAAAGAAGAAAAGGGCCCCTCTGTATGCTTACAGCCTTCAGTTGAGGCTGGTAAGACCAGTTGAACAACATTATTAAACCCTCTGGAGCTGACTGCTGCTATCCATGCAGGGGACTGGAGGATAGAGAAGCCAACATATAGCAGGACAAACATGCACAAATCAACAGTTATGGCAAAGGAAACCCCCTCATTCAGCAAGCAGGTCAATACACAAAGCCATGACAATGAAAGAATAACAGGGCCTGGGTCTCAGCCATCAGGCAGCATTCCCAGCTGGGTAGAAAGCCCTCTGAGACGAAGGAGACAAGTGATGAACAAGTTAACTGCCAGCTTCCAGCCACCAGGCTCTGAGAGCCTACCTCTCTCAGCAGGGTATACAACTTCAATCCATGTCCCAGGAATCCAAACCAGTCAGGAGCTCAAAAAGTTAGTTTCTCAAGAAGAGGAGCTTACAGGAACACTGAGTTGCTGAGCTAAGTAAAGCAAACCTAACAAACAATATGGAGCTGATCCTCAGTGGGCTGGAACCAGCTGAGGAGATGGAAACTGGTCTCAGCACAACTGTGTGGTGTTACGGATTCAACTGGGCCAGTCCAAGTTGTTCTTTCAGTAGTAACTCAGAAATTAGCAGCCACTGCATAAAGATGCTGGATATTAAACAAGTGGCTGTGGCTAACTTGCACCCAAGAGTTTTTGGAAAGCTCCTGAGGAATTGTCTGGAGCACCAGTAACACTTTTCCCAGGTCTTGGAAAGCAATGAAATGTCAGACTGGGCAAATATGCCAGCATTCAAAATGAGCACATGGATTGAATGGAATAATTATGAGAACTATCAAGGACACAGTGATGCCAGAGCAAGCCACGGGGTCACAACAATGGCAGAGAAAGCAACTGGGCTATCAATTAGTGTTTTCCCATTCTTTGCTTATAACATCCATCAATCAGGAGAGATTAAAAAATGGCATAATATTGAACAAAAAATATTCCTGAGAAAATTACTTATTTGTTTGACACAGATGATAGTACTCACCAAGGAGACAATTTTTTACAAGCTCTGTTCACTTTACTTACTAGACATTCAGAACAAAACACAACAAAACAAAAATATCACAGAACTTGATTAACTGACAAGCTAATTAGAAACAGATCTCTGGGTAACCATAAACAGACACCTTCTTTAATTGCCTAAGTTTCTACAGAGATCTTGATGGGATTTTTGTACCTATTTATTCTTTCCTCCTGTAAGTATTTATTTCATTACATGTCTAGCTGAGAGAAAATAGATGGATTCACAAGAACAATAGCTCAGTTTGTCCTACATAAGCAACAAAGAGTTTAGCCACCATGGAATTTTCACCACACTATGCAGTAAAAATTGATGGTCACAGAAACAGTCTCTCTCTTTTAGGAGGCCCATGGTCATGAAGGAACAAAACAACAATAAAATCAAACTCTAGGAGACCCTAACAGAATAAAACACACAAAGACAATGCTGGGGACAATGGACTGGTGTAATAAAAAGGGCTTTGTTTTGTGAAAGGACGGTCTACTGTTGGGAACAATTTATCAAGGCTTACGTGACTTCACTCATAGACAAAAATGACTAGTGTTTCTTTTCAGTCTGTATCTCTGAAACATGTTCAGCCTCAGCTGCTGAGAAGGCTGCCCACCCTATATGCTTTACCATGCTAACCACTTGCTGGATATTTTTGACAGCTGTTAAGTCACACATTAATTATTTGCCAAGATACGGTGAGACAGCTACTCTCGTACCTTTAAAAGCAGCAGAAGCTAAATTCTTTGGCCTCTGAGCAGACAAAGCATTCTTGTTGCAGACACTCAGTATCCGCTCCAATAACACGAACGCCTCAGCTGCTGCGCAAGCAATGATGTTATCACAGCAAAGCTGGCTGTTCTCCAGCACGCACTGGAGCCCTCAGAGATGATCAGCATTTGAGCAGCATCTACAGAAACAGGATGCCCTGAACGTGCTCTCCCCTCACTGCAAGCACACAGAACCATCTGGGGGCAGAAGCCAACCCCGGGGCCTGGGTTGGTTAGAACCTAAATGTGAGAGCACAGGAGCGCGGCAAAGCGCGTCCGAGGGAGCGGGAAGGAAGGAGGATGCAGGAATAGGCCCTGCTTGCACCTGGATGTCCTCACCCAAGGAGGGAGAACATGGCAGACAGACTTTGTTATGGAAACAGAGGAAGCATGAATGAAAATCTCTGTAGGTGGGAAAGCAAGAGCAAAGAAACCCAGGTAAAATCACCCAGGTAAAATCACCTGTCCTGGGGCAGCTGAGAAACCAAATAAAAAACCAAGAAACAATCAGACCAGAACACACCATCATGAATCTATGGCTAAATTTTTATCAGAAACACACAACGAGCATCTGCACTCAGAACCCTTATTTTTGGTAGCATATCTGGGGTTTAACATGCAGTGATCCAGTTAAGGGCCAAGATATAAACCTAGCTGGGACATAAGCCTGGAAGTATGTTTTGCCAGAACATGTGACCACCTTGTACTGAAATGCTTTCACACAACTGAACTAAGTTTTACTGGTGTTTGCTTTCCTGAAAGTATCTTTCTTATTTTTCTTTTCATAGATTAAGTAGGACACGGATATTTTCTGACTGAAACCACTAGTTTTGAAAGAGATTTAACATTAAAAATGTAAGTTAAAAAAATAAAAACATTGTTTTGAGAGACCAAAACAACTCTTTCCCTTTTCTTCTCTCAAATATCCTTTCAAAGCCTGTGAAATGCAAGTTTTTCCTTCAAGAGAACACATGCGTGTAAAGCCGTATCTGTTTTTTTAAAAAAACAACGTAATAGGAAAAAAGAAGTAATATATGGCTCAATGTATAGAAACACAACATGAAGTGCAATACCTATTGGTCTTTTCTGTATTTCTCACCCCATCACTGGGCTCACATGTCTTGAATGATGAATATCCAATCTTTTGCCTTGATAAAAGCAAAAGAGCATTTTGCTTCTGCAAAATCTATTTTATATTTTACTATCTAAAACTTTCCTGCAAATAACCATCACCTTCTTCCCTATTTCTCCACTGTCTCTTGCTTCTTTCCCCAGAGATCTACTACTGTAGACTTGGGAACTAACAGCAAAACAACCAAGGAGAAAAAAACACCTCTCACTGACAAAAGAGAGATTCCTTCCATGCAAGATCAGCATGAGTATTTGAACTCTACACTGGTAAAG
The DNA here is from genome assembly GCA_013400215.1 of Cisticola juncidis. Lineage (NCBI taxonomy): Eukaryota > Metazoa > Chordata > Aves > Passeriformes > Cisticolidae > Cisticola > Cisticola juncidis. The sequence continues at coordinate 66,737 of VXBR01009946.1, read as the reverse complement.
GAGGCAAATGGTTCCTTGCCAAGATTACAGCTCTAAAAAAGACTGCACTACAATCTGAAAATTGAAATTCTTTACCTAAATACAGAAATTAGAAAAAAAAATCTGATTAAATTAATCAAATCCATCCTCTCACAAAAAAAAAAAAAGAGAGGGTGAGGTCCTAAAAATATCATGCAAAGTATTTGCTTACAGTCTGGCTTCAGGAGCTGGGAGTGCTCCATGACCCAGCCAAAAGCAAAGGAATCAGTAAGTGCACAGCACTTCCAAAGCACAGCTCATCACTGAGAAGCTGAGACTGGTCAGTCTAAGTAAGTCTTTTCAAGGTGCACTCTATTAAAACTGTGCTGAATTAGCTTCAGGGGTCTTTGAACTTTTAACAGCCCTGAACATCATTATTAAATTAGAAAACAGATAAAGAAAGCCTACTTTCAGATGGTCCATTTCCCATTCAAAGACATGAAATGCTCTAAATCAGAGAGTGATTATCCTTCCACTTCAAACTAACAGCTACTCTCTGTGCCATTTCTTCCCACACTGAGCTTCCAAGACTATGAACTGGAAAAGAAATTTGGCAACACTGAAAAGCATTTTGTTGATGGTTTCTTGAATCACTTTTCCGTTGGATAAAGAGTATTTTTTGTTAGGGATACAAGATGCATTAAAACCACACTACTGATGGAAAAGAACTTTATGAAATTTGGATATAAGCACATAATTTGTCTCCCACGCACTTAAGTTCCTTGGGTTATTCACTTTTTTGCCAAGCTAAGCATCTAGTAAGTCAAAGTAATTCCTGGCAAGCAATTTCAGCACGCACATGTTGAACAGTTTTTAAGTCACAGCTCATGGGTGCTCTTACAAGGGTGGTCATCAACTTCTGGTGGCCTGGTGGGGTAAAATGTGGCACTAGGATAACTCATGCGAAGTGCTATTAAATGAAAGAAAATTAGGACAGAACCTACGAAGAAGGTACAATGGGAAGAAAGAAAGGTCACAGGCAGCAGAGCACAGAAGCCCTCAAACTATCCTGCTATAAACCCAGTGGTTCATCTGTGCTGCAGGTCAGGGGTGCTGCCACCAACTACTCCATCTGGGATGCTTTGAAGGGAAGTGTTTCAGAGACACCCAAAAGTCCAGTGCAAAATGTAACCAGGGCATCAGTTTGCTCAGCAACTGGTTCAACAAGGAAACAGGCCTCACTGTGCAACCTCACTGTCTTGGGAGAGAAGCACAAAACAAGAAGATGCTCACACTGATGGAAGCCTTCTGAACCTCCAGGACAAGCACATACACAACCCTGAAGCAGGCCCAATGATGCATTTGATGCAGAACCTTCATTTTTAAGAATTAAGCAATGCAGCCCTTGTTTCCTCCAGTTGAAAGCAAACTTTCATTATTGTAGTTTGTAGGGGATGAGAGAGAGGATTTGTGCTACTTGGGTGGCTTATGAAGCCAAACCAAATATGTGGTACAACAGGACCAGTGTGTGAGCACAAGCAGGCTGGGGAGCATTTAGCTTAGGAAAGTTATATTAAGACTCTGAAAGAAACTTGAGTTTTAAAATCTAGCTTTAGCCACAGCTCCTTTCTTGCTTTTGAAACTCTCTAATTAAAAAGATAATTAGAGATGAACAATATTTGCTGTGGTTAGAGGCCATGTGAACATAATGACTCAACACAGACTGAAGAAAACCTCTTGTAGAGGCTCTGCAGCATTGTGTTTTGCAGTAGTCTGTCACACCAGGAAGGCAGAATTAAAATTGCAACACTTGAAGAGTTATTTTCTGATTTGCTGCTTCTGCTGCTAAACAACCTGCCAGAGACAAAATCAAGGTTAGACTGAACTGATTTGTTCTACTAAAACAAGTTCCCTAATACTTTTCCCTCTTGTGACACTGCCTGCTCAGCAAACCTGGGGTGGGTTCAGTGCAGCGGATTCCTGCACCAGAGAGGAAGGATGCTAGGCCTTGGCTCTTCCTGTTGTGAAACATACTCAGTGGGTGACAGGAAGATGCTGAGCATGGAAAAAAATCAAAAGACTGAGCATGGAAAATCATTCCATTTGGGTTTAGAAGTGGATGGGTGGAGGAAACTGCCTCTTCTGAGGGAGCAACCCTATACACGAACAGCTGTGGAAGGAGCCCCATTTTCTTCCAGGGGCAGCATTTCTAAGCGATGACCTGTTACTTACGTGAGTTTTCATTTCGTTAGCCACTGTTGTAGACATCATGACACAGCAGATGATGGTCACCAGGATGAAGTACAGCGCGTACATGAAGCGGGTGCTGGTGGACTGCTTTATCTTGGGGCAGCATTTGCAGCACAAGGCGCAAGCAGCGGTACCGCAGCAGCAGGCCAACTGCAAAGTGAGACAAAAAAACACAAGTCAAAAAAAACACCAAACCCCTCTGTCTTAAGGCTTCTGCTGCAAAAGTTAGACAGGGAAGCTGGGAGACTTCCTGCAAAACTACAGAATTTCTCAAGTCCTCTCCTCCCAGCTGAGCAGCATTTAAGTGGAAGCAGACTGTCTTGTTTATCAAAACTCACTAGTTTTAAGCACATCAGTGTCTAGCTTTCCCAGATTTGCTAAGGATGAAAGACAGACTTCTCTGTGTACTTTAGTTTTCTACCAACAACTGACAGTACACCAAGATAAAATCCATGGAACATAGCAAACCCCATGTAATTATTTTATTCAACAAGGAAAAAGGTACTGAATGAATCCTAAAAAGGAACTAGATTAAAGTTCATTATTTTCTTGCTGTCAGCAGTATCACTGACTTTCAAAGAAACTGGATTCACCTTCCCTGCCTTCTACTTTAAGAAAAGTTATATATATAAGTACCAAGGTAAGCCTTACTTATATTCATAAGGCAGCACTGTCCATGGCCAGGCCCTTAATTGCAATAGGCAGCAGCTCCATATGGTTCCTGTCTGTGCTTAACCCACCAACCATGACCACAGGAGGGATTTTTGGACAACAGCAGAAGCCAGGAGCAGGGAGCCACCCTCCCAGGTCTCACTGCTGCCAACCCAGAGTAACCTCACCCCCCTACACGCCCATTTTCCAGGGGCTCCCTGAGGCCAGGTATGGTGCACTGCCAGAGCCTGGTGCTCCAGCACACCAAGGCTGCTTCTTATTGGCATTTCCTCAGTTTTTGGAGGGGCCACAGGAACATTCAGGGGACCTTCTGCTTCCAGCAAGCAGTTGTACAATGTGGATGCTTGCCAAAGGATTGAAATTCCACAAGTGCCACATTTGAGTCAGCGAGGGAAACATCATTGGTTGTATGTGTCTTCAGGTGCCCAAGCATCATGCACTGTTTTCTTCCCAGGACACTTTCTCTTCCAGCATCAAGGACTCGTCTGATGAAGGGGAGGGAGCTTCATGTGTGTTTGCAGACACATATATATTTCTAACTCCAGAGAACCTCAATAATTTTAAAGTGATTTCTTGAAAAGACTCCCAGTTCATCACTCCCTTGCCATACCATGACTGTCTCTGCAACATTCAAGGTCACAGAACCTGCCTTCAGCCCTCAGGAAGGGGGTGGCAGACAGGCCCTTCCCTCTCTCAACAGCAGCTCTTCACTTGCAAAGGACATGAAACCTCAAAGCATCCAGTTGCTAAAACTGCTGCTACTGCAGAACAGAAATCCTCCCCAAAACACAGAGCTGCAGATATGGTGAATAAACAGAATTGGCTCCTGCCGGCACTTAAGCTGGAAATAAAAAATACTGCAAAAGCACATCATGCAAGTATACTTTCAAAATAGAAGGCTCTAGCGTCTGAATGGCAATTCTGCTTTTTATAGGTAGTGAAATTACATTACCTTTTAGAGCATCAACACAAGTCCAGGAAATAAGGAAGCTACAGCAAGTCACTGATTCAGCAAACAAATGGGATAATATTTCAAAACAAATGCATACCAGAAATGTATAATTCACCCACTTCAGAATTGTAACAACAACAACAACAACAAAATTAGGGCTAAAGGTCCTTTTAACATCAAAGGATTTGGTACCACCCCAGTCTAAAGAATCCACAATGAACTTGAACTCTTGGCCTCAGCATAACATTAACAAATACAGTACAGAAGTAAAAAGGTACGCAGCTTTAGCATTTTTAAGGAGAAAAACATTTTCCTACACCAGGTGCTAGAGAGCTCTGCCAGTAAAATCTCATTTACATCCAGGAACGTCTGCTATTCTAATCCTGGGTCCCTGGAGCTGCTGCTTAAAGCAACAAATGCTTAAACAGAATATGTACGTCATTTATGTACTTTTCCACATTACTTAGACTTTAATGTTAGTTTCTAATACTAAGCACAAGCCTATAAATAGGAAGTATTTGTGAAAAATACCAGTATTTCCATCTTCTTCCAGATGCACCTCTTCAAACACTCTGAATAGCCATGGAAACTGTAGAAAGTTGGTTAGACTATTCAGCCATAGCCCCAAATTTGATGGTTTGGGGTTTTTTTTTTTGTGAGGTGTTTTTTTTTTTCCTTTTTTTAACTGTACCTCTAACATTTCAGAGTAGGCCACAATGAAATAGGTGTTATCCAAAAATAAATGAGAACAGTCTCTGTCCCAAAAACTAAGATGCTGGCCACAACCTACTGACCCAAGAGATTTCAAAGACACTATCTTTGGGTGACAAGACCTCAAAGCCCACATATACAAAGAGTTCTCTGTTAAGTTTTGGTCAGTGTGCAACTAAGCTACACAGATACTCTGATGCCACATCCTTTACAGCAGGCATAGCCCATCTCATTTCTTCTTTGCCTTTTGAATGCAGCAATGGTCTGCAGAGAGGCTCAAAACCCACTGAAGGCCAGCAACAAGTTTTTGTCATGTTGTGAAAAACAGACTGAGAAAAAAAGGAACTAATGCCAAAAATCTTTCACAGATTTAGCTTGTCATTAAAAGCTCCTCCAAAGAATGAGGTGCTGCAGGAGGAAGATGCTGTGCAGTTTTTAGGACAGAGAAAACCCAAACAATGAAGGTCTGTGACCACTGCCTGCAGGCAGATCTTGTATGTACAGGTCTGTATGCACAGAATTCCTTCAGAGTCTCTCCATCACCCCAAACCCAGGCTCTCCACGAGCCCAGCACAACAGCACCTGAAAGCCAGGCTGCTCTACCAGGAGTCTGTCATCCTGCAGCAGGTTATGGCTCCAAGTCCTTCTCAATCCCAAGGCTCCCACAAGTTGGGCAGCACACACAGCCAGGCTCTCTCTCTAGCTTTACATCTCCTCACCGGGGTGAACACCATGGTCTGACAATAATTACAAACACTGGGCAAATATTTATGCTTTGCACAAACACTATCAGCCAGCCCCCTCACACTAACCACAATGCCACAGCACAGACCAGCAGCTTGCTTTGCTCAGTCCTACTTTTCCAGAGCTCAGAGTACAGTGCCAACTTGCCTGAGACCCCAGAATCTGAAAGCCTAACACACCTGAAAACAGACTGCACCAGGAGTTGAATTGCCTGGATGATGGCTAGCTTGACTGGTTTCACAACAGCAGCTGTGGAAAGCTGTGTGGGAAATATTTCTGTTGAAATCTTTTCAAAGCACAGTTTCACAGACATTTCCCCTGGCAGCCAGGTTGGCTTAACAACCCCGGGCTTGACCCAGGCTGTCTCCCAATGACACCAGAGTTGTGGGTATGATCCCCATATATGCCATTCCCACAAAGCTGGACTCAATGATCCTTGTGGGTCCCTTCTAGATTAGTCTGTGACTCCTCTGTCAGCCACTTACCGACTCCTATCCCTGCTCCAGCACCTTATGAGCCCTGACAGCTCTGGGGGTGACCAAATAAACCAACCTAGTGGCAAGGTGTGAAAATTACGTATCAACCCTTCTCAGCTGCTGAATTATACAACAGCAGCCACAGTTCCACCACTTCATGTGAGGGCACAGTGCGTGGGCAGGAGGTGAAAGCAGAGCTGAATGTTTTGCAGCTGTCCTACACGCCTCTTTACCTCTCTGAACAGATGTTTCCAGTGGTGTTCTCCTACCACCTCATTTAACTGGAGTGCTGTAGGTGCCTGCCAATGCAAGGAACAGCAATTCTGACATTCATCCAGTAAAGAGCAGAAGTAAGCAGACACAAAACAGCCCTCGTTTGTGCAAACCACAAAGTACAGGCAGGCCTGCACATATTGAACAGTCCCATCTTACAACAGCCTGGGGAGCACCTATGGTTAACAAGAGTTAGCTTAACAGAACAGGGTTACCTAGAGTAAGCTTAACAGAACAGGGTTACCTAGAGTAAGCTTAACAGAACAGGGTTACCTGAAAGCAGGCTTACCAACCTAAGCACAAACTATCAGTTCCCTACAATAAATACCCCACCAACACACACTTAACATCTGCCACACACCCAAGTCTTGATTTTTGCAAGCTGTGCAGCAATCTGATAAATCAGTGGAATGGGGTATGCCAGTAATGTTAAGCACATGTAACTGTTTACATACAAGACTGAGAAGTAAGAGAACCTATCTCGCCTGCTGCTTTTACTGAGACAGTGAGATTTTAAGAACATACTTTCCACATACATTTCCAAAAAGATCTCAAAGGCTTTAGAAAATACTTTGTGTAGTCATTAGGGTGAGGAGTTTCAGGATCACTGCCCAAAATAGCCTATGGTATTTTTAAATTACACAAACCATAGGCAAGTATCAAGCTTATCAAAACAAAGAATTTCCTTTTGGGAAACTTCAGCAGAAATGGTAAGAATCAAAGGGGATAAGAGCACAACGGGGAAAAACCCCTGCATTTTTTAATGAAATGAAGATTTAGCAGCTTTTCATTTCTTTCTCCCTAACTGACAGCCTGGTGAGAGTGTTGGGGGAGAATGTGTGCCTTCCAGCCTGTCCAGGGAGCACAGGAATGTGCCATGCTGAAGCTTCTTTTCACAGGGGCCTAGAGCAGCTTAGTTTTTCATGCACTGCTTGATTACTTGACTATCAGCATTATCTGGGCCATAAGATTTGCAGATAATGTGGTCACTGAGCTGTTAACAGCAGCTCTATCAAAAACATCCAAACATCTACTCTCACAGCTACAGGCAGCATCCAAGCAGGCTGGACAGGCAAAGCATGAAAAAGGTCCTGAAGTGGCTACACACCTGCCCTTGTTTGGACTTCTGGCTTCAGGAAAGAGCATGTAGAAGCAACTATTTTGTTAGTGCACTGGTTCATGAAAACAAGAGATGTCTGATGCCAGGTGTCCTGAGTGTTAGGAGCTGGTCTTAGACTATTACTGAAAACCTACTGCTGTTATGCAGATGCATTTTCCAAAAGCTTCTTCAACGGGTCACATGATCATACAGCTGTTTGTCCCTCTGAAGTAACTAAACTCACCAAAAAGGAGGCTTTATTTTGTCCTCTGTCTGACTCAACTGGCTTTCCACTGCTTGTCATTTAATATTCAGACTCACCATGTGACTTAAGCCAAGAGGCTTTGTGAACCAACACACCAGTTAATCAACTGATGACCTATTTTGAGGAGCACATCTCACACTGCAAACTCTGCAAAACTGAAACAGACTTCAGAGAGAAGTCATGCCAGCTGCCTGACTCATGCTTTCTGGGGAGGGTTTCCTACCCTCAGCCACCACGGGGCAGAACTGCCACACAGCACCAAGCAGCCCAAAACCTGGGCAAGGAAGCTTCACTGAGAGTTAAACCATGGGTGAGCCACTGCCAGGCACTGGCAGAGCTGAAGTTAAGCTGGACTGAGAGCTATTAACTTCTGTCTCTCTGCACAAACGTTACTGAGTGGTGACTCAGCTCAGCGTTAGAAAATAACACCACTGCAAAATGTCTATATTCAAGTCTGCTCAACTGCTCTTCTCCTGATGATTTTGGAAAAATCAAGTCAATTGTTTGGTCTGACCTGAACCTCACAGTGTATCCTATTCCCATCTCCTCTGCTGAGCTATTTTCCATTAGCATAGACCATCTGGGTTTGACAGCAGTACAAGGAAGACTGTCCACCCCTGTGGTTACTGAAAAGAGGAAAAAAAAAACCCACCTTCTAATTTGTCTGCTACAATTCTCCAGGCACTGGTTCCTGGTGAGGCTTTCTCCACTAGCTTAGACAGTCTTTTAATTTCCTGGTCTTTTCTCCCTGCTCACCAAAGAAGGAAACCAAAACATTTATCCTCTGTCTCATTTGAAGGCTTTAAGACTTCTCTTCCAGCATCTACATTGTTCAGGGTCTTTTTTTCTGAAAAAAATTCCAATTTGCCCAGTCTCTCCTACAAAATCTTGGCAGTCCAACTGCAAACAGTTCAGCAAGTCACTTGAGTCCTCTCTGCAGCATACAGCCACAAAAGGGATGGGACTCAGCCTTGTAGCACTCCACACACAAGGTGGGCAGCAGCTACACAGCTGTACTCAAAAAGTTTTTCTTTTATTTACAGTAATACAGTGCCATCTGGGTTACATCTGCTTCAACAGTAGTCCCCACTTCATCAGTCCTTTCATCCACTTATGTGCTTGTGGGAGCATAAATATCCTCTCAATTCATTGATCCTGAAGCTTCTTTGCATTGATCCCTTGACATTCTTCACTGACAGTAAACTCTGCTGGGTGACAAGTTCAGCTGCCCTTTCCTATAATTTTGTATTTCACAGTTTTCTCAACTGCAGGTAGTTTAAGCTCACGCTGCAGTCACTTCTCAGACTTTCACAGCAAAGGAGATAATAACCAAGCAATTGAAAGATGAAAGAGAAGTCAGCAGTGGCAAAGTCTCACAACTGGGGTCATCACTTCCTACAGAGAGCAGATCTTCTCCAGGTTAGCTCTGATGGTTAAGACCAGTGCTCTAGAGGTAGGATGGCATGTGGTAAAATGTGTATATCACCAGGTGCAGAGAACAGAATGCAGGGCAGTAACTGCCTAAGTCCATGTACCACTGGAGTGAACAAGCAGTTAAAATTAATTTTTCATACGCATTGACTTAAAAGCACATAGCAGGAACAGCTGCTTTGTTTTTGAATGAACAGACAGCTTTGAGCTATTCCTCAAACAAACTGTGTCTTTAAAAGATGGTTTCAGTACTGAGTCCAAGAGGACTTTAGGATGTGAAATTAAAAAAAAAAAAAAAGGCATTAACACTTTGTACAAAAAAAGCCAATAAACTGGTACAAAGCCTTAACTCTTTCTCGTCCCTCCATATTAAAAAAAAAAAAATCTGCTTGTTCAAAGGATTGCTAAATATGCTTTGGTTTACATCAATGTCCCAGCATCCACACTTTTCCAGACTGGCAGGTTCAAAGTGAAGCCTGCTCACGTTGTGGCATTGCTTCTTGATGAGCATTTTTAAATATAATGCTTGTATCTTCCTGATATGGGAAGTATTCCTGAGCCACTGTTTTGCTAGTGACTGTAACCAGGCAAGAGAAAAACCCATGAGACAGGTCTTTTCAGAAAACATGAAGAACAGTTCCTGTTAAAACTCAGTACCAGGGATTACAGGATGACATATTTTGGATCAGTGCTACTGGACAGAATGAAGAGCAAAATTTTATGGTTTCAGACATTTATATGTTTAAATACTTGAGCACACACTATCTTTAATTGCTGGAAGATCCAATTACTGAACTGCAAAGACTGGCTCCTGCACACCTACCAGTAATTAAAATGATTATGAGATTGCTGGTGTGTGGGTCTCTCTCCAAAATAGGCACAGAGCCACCTCTCCCCAGTTTGCCATCATGGGCACACCCTGCAGTCCCCCCACAGCTCCGGCTGGCTCAGTCCCTCATGGTCTAACATGCTGAAGATTATGTCCTGCATGACTTGAACAAGGCAGCAGGTCAAATCTCACCAACAGGATGGTCAGTTGCAGCCTAAATGATATTAAGGCCAGGCATTTAGAATGCTAAGACCTCTTAGGGCCTGCACAGTTGAGAAAGAAACAGAAGCACCATTGACTGGGGTCCTTGAGAAGGACACAGCCAGCAGCCTAAGGTCCAAGCACCCTCACACAGCTAACTTGGGAACACTGTGCCACCTCAGCATGTGCCTGGGATGAGAGCAGTCACCAGCTCCAATGAGTTCTACCGTGGTCACAGCTCAGGCTCTATCCCTGAATCCAGTATGTCTTGCACCCACAACTGCGAGTGCTTCCACGGCAATGAAAGTTCCAGTAACAGGAAAAACACATCCTGGAACAACCACACCTGCAAAAACTAAAGTAAGACCAGCAGTAGTATGTAGATCCTTTGGCAGAAAAATACTCCCTTGCCCTTTAAAGTGAAGGCTCTGCTCTTATACTGCCTTCACTTCACAGCCCTAGAGCTACGGGTATTTAAGGTATTTCTTTCAATCCACAATACAACCAACTCATGGGATGCAAGAGAAAAAGTCTAAAAAAACAGGAGGCAATTGGAAATCAGCCAGGAATGAGAAAGACTGTCTTCTCCTTCTTATGCAGTGACAGGGAAAGGATTCCGGCCTAGAAATGCAATGTCAAATGATACAACACTTTCAGGATTTCCCCATCTTTTGGTTACTTTTCCTTGCCTTCTGATCACTCTTGAACCCAGCAGTAAATTTTATTCCACTATGGCAGGCAGACAGAACCTCAAAGATAAGTTTTTAAAGTTTCCTTGAAAACAGGCAAAAGCCTTAGTGAAGAAAAAATCATCTCTCAACTCTAAGAAAGGAAAAGGTTGCAACACCACTTTGTACTTATTAGAAAGGGAATCAGCATGAGATACCAACCTCAATGGACAAGGCTGCAGGAGATCAGGCTTTGCTAATTCAATTATTCAGGAAACCTTTTTTTTAAACAAAACCTCCACATTTCTGCAAATGGGGGAAATAGTCCTTCAGCAGTTTCTTTTTTTTAACATACTGGAGTACACTACAATAGTCTACATCTGACCTCAAACAGCTAGTTTCACTTCCGTTACAACTAATAATTGTGAGGTGTGGAAACACCCACAGCTAAATGTTCAGGTCAAACACACTAAACAAACTCCTCTCACCTAGGAAGACCATTTGCAGGACAAGAAATGGTCTTTTTTGGGAGCACTGTGTGGAGTGAAACCAGGAACGCCACTAGCACCATGGTACATCACACTACACATACATCCTGCAGTGCTCCTGTGACCTCGGAGGACACAAATCTGGATGAGGGTGACAGAACCACCCTTGCCACCACGTAATGGAAAGAGAAGACCATGGGTCAGGACTGCAAGCTCCCTTCTCAACCTGCAGGCGCCAGAGACGCAGGCAGTCCCGGAGTGCACAAGGATCTCCCCCTCCTTTCCCCAAAAGCTATGAGTCACAGGAGTCATAAGATGAGCCAAGGTAAACTGTAAAAATATAGCAGCACTGTTTTTACCCCTTTTTTTTCTTAAAAAAACCCCATCAGAATTAGAATTCTGGGTAGCAAATGAAAACCTGACACTCAAACTTGCGGCGTACCTTTTATTTACTACATGGTATGATTTTGAAGTGCAGAACACTATTAAGGACACCTCTCAAGATTTAACAAACCTACAAAAAGAGCTTCATAAGCTTTAACAGCTACCAATTCTAACTGAAAAATTCATCTTCTTGAACAACTCAGCTACAACATACTGTCTACCCAAAATGAATGTTAACGATCTAAATTACATTTATTTAACTCTGGAAAAAACATATTCATTGTAATAAAGATTTTCCGCAACAGCTGCTTTCTTTAACCATGATCTCAACTTTATTCTCTTGAGAATCACTACTGAAGAAAAGCCAAATGTAAAATCCTGTTTCCTGTCAATTCAAGCAGAGTTTTTATGTAATCAAAAGCATTGTGGAGGCCCAAGCCAAACTGTATTCTCACTGCATTCTCAAAATAGACACACGCAAAAGAAGCAACATTTAGCTAGCTTATTACAGCTCGGAAACCTAAATATCACAATTGTCTTCAAAGCAAGGTTGTACATTGCCCAATAAAAAACAGCTGCAGAAATCAAAGTTTATAAATGGCTAAATTCTCTCAAAGAAAGTTTCCAGGGTCCATTTGGCAAGGATGCAAGTCACACAGTAGTGTCCATTAAAATAATTTTAAATAATTTTGCAAATGCAAAATCAGCATAACACTGAAGTCTGGCAGCTTGCCACTGTATCCTGTAACAGCAATCTGGGCTGCAAAACCTCAATGCATTCAATCTGACAGGCACCATCAACTACACATTTAGCATGATTTGACTCAAAAAAGTACCAATCACTCATCATCTACTTCACACCAGGAAAATTTTTTGGAGTGAAAATTAATTGTCATATTAATTTATTATTATACACCATATATTAACTCAAAATATAATTCTGATATCAGCTACAGACAAATGGCAATTACACACAAACAACAATTGCACTTAAATAGCTCCGAAAGACAATAGCAAAGTTCTCAGTCAGTTCTAGGAAAGCAGATCCACAGACAGAGGCATGCATAAGACATAAATAAGGAAAAAATGCCTGCCACAACAAATCCTCATGCTATAGGACATCAAGCACATTAAACTACTACATTTTGGGGAAAAATCGGGGACCTAACTTGAGAGTTGTTTTGTGTAACTCTTACAAAAGTTTCACCTTTCCTCAAGAACTTAATCTCTCTTCCTGGACATACAGTTAACTTCATCTTCAGGGAAACACTGAAGGAGAGGCCAAATTCCTTCTTGATTTTCCTGCTTGATTTTGTTAACAGTGTCCACAAAATGTCTGAGGAAGCTCGGATGAGAGAGAATGAAGAGCTTCTATCCCTTTTGTTTTTCTTGTGTTTTAGTCATGTTATACAAACATGCCCTCATCAGCATTGGAATAAATGAAGTAAAAAGGGCAAAGACCATTTTTCATGTTAAAAATGTGACACTGCAGGCTTCTGAAACATGGTTTATGGTGTTTATTAACTTAGCCTACAGAAAGGTTACCCACACTGTGTTTGCTGATGTAACTCCAGCAATATGTCATATTTAGCACAGATAAGTTTTACATCAAAAGTAGTGCTTGAGCCAGCAGAATAAATCTCCCCAGGGATTTCTGGCATAAAAACTACATCCACCTTAGGGCTTTTCCTTCATCTTCAACAACACTAAGGAGTTCAGTTTATTTACAGACTCCAAAGTGACACATCAGTGTCAAGGAAACACATTACTATCAGGGATTACTACACAGGATTGGGACAGAGGCTTCAAGAATGTTGTCTCAAAGGTTGGTCTTGCTAAATCCATGCCATTCACCACTGAGCATCACAACAGTTTCACCCTCTTGGCGATTTAAGTCACTTCTCCAGGAGCTACACCAAAAAAAAGCACAATGAAAACGCAAAAAGCCAGGAACCACTGTAGTAACAGCACCTACTAACTGCACGTTTTTGAGCTGCTCCACAGTTTGTTTCACACCTGCCAAAATGCTTGTGGAGCAGCAGTCAGGGAGGACCCTGCACTAGGAAGAACATTAGCAAATGTGGCTACTGCTGTCCCCCAGGTCCACAGGACTGCGTGGAGGGGCCCAGGGCAGCTCCCAGAGGGCAAGCAAGGGGATGCATGCTCAGTAATCCTCCTGTCCCACTGAAGATTGAAAGAACCAAAGACATAAGACCAAATCTAGCCCAGGATTTCAAACTACAGGAAAGATGTAAGATTTTCCTGGGAGGTTCACACAAGAGCAAAAGCATAGTCAGATTCTAAGGGTGGGCAGAGTGAGCAAAGGAAAAGAAGTATCAATAGAATTAGGGCCATAAGGTGTTTAAATATATAAAACAACAGGAATAAGCCGCTGGCCAGTCTGTTGCAGACAGAAGTACTCATGGGTTTCTATTGCAGAAACAGAGATTTGTGAAAATAAAGAACAAAATAAAGGGCCTGGAGAAGATGTGTAACATCAAACCAGAGAGACAACTATTGGGAATAGGAGTCCTTCCCTTCAGTGCAACCAAGGAGGAGATCTGGACAGGGCTCACTACTGCCAATCTCCTCCAAGTCAAGATCTTTCATTTGTTGTATTGATTTAAACAGGAAAACAGGTGCACCATGCTAAGATGAGGGGTTCTGAATCCCCATCCCGTGGACACTGAGCAATGCAGGTCCTGCACCGCCCTCCATCACCACTTGCTCTCGTCTCTCACTTCCTCTACCAACACCTGAATAGGCCGAAACCTTCCCCAAGCCGCATTTAGAGGACTTTGTGAAAGGGTCTGACAGGCAGCCAGGGGCTACGAGATTAGCTAAGACCCTTCCAATTCTTACACCATGTGGTCTTATCTCCCCACCACCTGCGGCCAGTGGCTACTACCCAACGGCCTCTGGTAGCTGTTAAAGGATCTCTCGGCCCTTTGGGAATTGCTCCTCGCCCTGCAGGGCTTTGGGAAGGCCTCTCCCCGTGTCGGCCCCTCCATCCTCACGCCGCTGCCCCGCCGCGGG
>VXBR01009946.1:22585-51959 GCA_013400215.1 Cisticola juncidis | reverse complement strand
AGCCCGCTGCGAGCGCCGCCGCTCCGCTCCCCGAGCCGGCGGGAGCCGCGGGAGCTGCGGCACGGAGGGAGGGTCCGAGCGGGGCCATCCTCGGCAGGCTGTCCTGCTGGCAGGGACACTGCTGGGATCGCTTGCCTGCTGGTTTATTCAGTGATACAACTGGGTTTGGGTAGCTGGAATGTAATAAATTCAGTGAATAGGGCATTTTAACGTGCGGACCTTCCGAGACTGGGCATTAGATTGCAGTTTAAGGCTGTAGTGCACCAACCCCGGAGCAGACGGCTTTTCCGCATGGCACATGAGCCCGTTCCTGCGGGGAAGGGCCGTGCTTTCCTAACAGGAGCTGAGACCTTTCCTCGGTGCTCCCGAAATACATTCTCCAGCCTCAGCCGCCAGGAATCATGCGCAGTTCCAGGCATGGATTTCTCAGCTTCCCCTGTGACGATAGAAACTCGCAAAGCCAAATTCAGATATGACAGGCGTCGTCCTTTCAGACGATTGTGTGTTTACAAACATAACGTGTGAATCTGCCTGTAGATAAGGCCAGAGACTTGTAGATACGGGAATAACGAGAGGACCCATTAATTTTAGAAAGCTTTACTGTAATAAACGCCAATCACTTGTTTTAGAAGTTTATAAAAGTTTAATAAAAATGAAATGGTTATAAAAATAATAATACAAATATAGTAATGAAGGTTAAACAATTAGAGTTAGGACAATTAATGAGACAATAACAGCAAAGAGTTACAGCCCGGGCTGGGTACCTCTTTCTGGACAAAAGTGAGCCAGGAAAAGGACCCCGTTAAAAGAGAATTTACTCCTTAAGAGGAGTAACCTATTGCATATACAAAACACTTCATGATTATGCATATATTTTATTTAAAACAAGAAATTCGTCTGGTACTTGTCAAAACCTTTCTGTTAATCCCCAGGCGCCTTTGAGTCTAAGCCAGGCTTGAATAGGTTTATTTCTGTTGATAAGGAAAGCCATAAATTCCTCTCCTCTGGAAAATTTAGGGGTTTCTGTAATTGTTAACTCTGGAGAAGAATTTCTTGATAATCTCCTTTTCTTGAGCTAATAAAAAGAATACCTCACATACATAGTTTCTATTTTAACTACTAAAGCTTAATTTTAATTACAAAACTACATTTACTATATTATTAAAATGTTAATACAGCATAACTTTCCAACCTAGCATAATACGTATATTAAATATCTGCGTAGAGCCATATAATATACATATAATAAATATCTGCGTAGAGCCATATAATATACATTTTTCACATTTACTAATTGACATAGGCTGCTGCTCAGCCAAGATTGTGCTAAATTCCAGAACTTTGTTAACAGGAACTATGACTTAATAGATTTATGAATATTACCTTCTCTGCCCAGGGTGGACTTAAAGCTAATTTTACTGATCATATATGTTGTACAGGAGGGCTGCATATTAAGGAGATGTGTTGTAGGTGGATGGGGAAGTCTGTACTTCCACAGGACTTCTTCTCCTTTGTGGACACTAACCTGTACCGACATGAATTTTCCGCACAGATAGGAATTACTACTGCAAAACTATGAAAAGTAGAAAGTAAGGACTCTGTGGAAAGACTCCCTCTTCTTGACTGCTTTGTGTCCTTCTGCATGTGTGTGTGTGTGCATGCTGTAATATTTAATATAACTATTTTAAACTCTATTTCCAGTCTTAACTGCTCCTGCTTTAGGAATTCAGTGAAACTAAAAGCTCGAATAGCGGTATGTATATGTAGATAACGTAGCAACACCTACCAAGGAAACTGGCATGTATTGCAGGATGTAAAACCCCTTCCTCTTTCCTCATGTATGCAAACAAATGGCGTTGATGCTTCAGGAAGTGAATCATCATTACATAATTTGGTGTTATACTAGAGACTGAAGAGGCTAGTTACCACAGCGGTACAATGAATAAGAAACAGATCTGTACTTTGTTTTTAATGGTGTTCCAAAAGCTGCATCTACTCAGCTAGAGACAAGGTATTTACCACTCTGACATGTCGCTGCAGAGACAAACACAATACACCAAGCAATGTATCAAAAGCTTCTCATTTATTTGCTGTGTGTTCCCTTTTTATACATTTCTAAACAAAACATTTAAATTAAAAACATGTATTTAAATTATTGGTTAATTAAAGCACCCCATTGTGTTCATTGGTACAGAACAATTAACGTCAATATATTTGGCAAGCATTGACAAAAAATCTAAAAGCGTATTAATTTCTGTTTCTTTAACTGCAAAACTGCAAATACCCTTTTAATTGTCTCTTTTTTGTCAGTTTCCATGCCGATGTCCTTGTCTTCTTTCTTTCACAGACATACATGAATCTTATCACCTCCTCTGCTAACTCGGTTGTTTGGCTCACAGACCCACTGTCAGCCCCCCCTAGAGTACAACATTAATTCTGTCAACCAGATGGTTATGAAGCTGCAGAAGACACCAGTCTGTGGGCATCTGAGAGGGCCCCAGCACAGTTCAGGCACTGATGTGGCTGCTGCTCCTGCTTTGTAGAAGTAGCAAAAGTCCCAGCCTCAGGTGAGGACTCCTCAAGCCAGGACTGGGGCTGGAGGCTCAGCACACCTTCTCTGATTTATATCTCCCTTCCCCAGACACTGCAGAGATAGACTCAAAAACTGAACAATGATCAGGAAAGCAGCATGCCCAGCCAACAAGCAGTGGAAAACCACTGGTCTGTTTAACTCTGAAACACAGTCAACTTCCCAAAGAACGTGGTTAAGACATGGGCACACAAGGATCACAGCATAGTGAGAACTCAGCAAACTGCAATCATCATCTATTTCTGTCCCAGACTTCTTGTACAATTGCAAGAAGCTGTCTGGTCAAGCTTCACTTATTTTCCACATCTGCAAAATCAACTCAAAACTTGAAGGAGAATCTGAGGTTTGGTTTAAAAATGAAACTCTTACAAAGAGGGACTGGTGAGGGTGATGTATGGGCATGGTGGAAGAGTATGAGGGGCTGTAGCACACGTCAGCAAATCTGTGATAGCAACAAGCACTCACTGCATGGGAAGCACCATTAATTCACTGCTCTGTGCAGGTCTGTTAATGCCAGCCAGTGCTGTTATAAACACATCCAGCTTCTGCACTGAAGAGAACACCAGAGCTCTGTAATGGCTTTCCAATCAGTTAGAGCACCCTAGAGCACTGGGATGTGTGCCTTGGCTTTTTCAGTAAAAATTCATCACCAGAAAGGCTTGAACTTCCCTGCTGTGTTGCTGGCAAACATTACGCAGACTAATGGCAAAGCAATGTGCAGATGTTACTACTTGGAAAGAATTGTCATTCTCAAAGTATCAGTGCATTTAGAATAAGGTTTTTCCATTAAATACACATTCTGAAATCAGAGCAGGCTGATCCGACTTACCGGGCAGAAATCTTCAACCAGTAGTAATTCCTCAGTATCTCCCTTTTGGCCGGGGGCCTCTTCAAAGAGATACTAATTGTGATTTAGGGCTTTCAAGTGACAGGGAATTCACAGCATCACTAGGGAAAGGCAAATTGCCTTGGTCTTGCTTTGTATAGGGAATTTCATGCACACAGACTTAGAGAGCTCTGGTAAGTCAGGAAGAATGGAGGCATGGAGTATCCCCACAGGACAAAAGACAGCCAAGGAGTACCCAAGTGTAGGGGAATTTTTAGAAGAGGGAGGTCATGATTTATTGATAGGGGGTTTGAACAATCCTTGCTACCAGGGAACAGTATGAGAGTCTGTATTGTTCCTGTGCTGGTCTTGTAGGCCTTGAATTAATAAAAAAGTAGCAATTGTAATACTTAAGTGTGCCTTCCTCATGGATGTTGAAGATATGTAACAACTTGTTAGGCCTTCTCAAGATGTAGGATGTAGAAAATAGAATGCTATTCATAAGGCAGAACAAAAGGTAAACTAGATGCCAAAAAACATGGACCAATGAACAATCATTTAATGTATATGTATATGTACTTTTAGACAATCACCAACTGTTTAGCTGTTCTTGCTTTCCTTTCTGTAACCTGATAAAAGTAGAATACAAGGAATAAACTGAGATCAAACATAATCATATTGCCTGTTTGATACTCTGCTCCTTTCTCACAACACCCAAGAACTCACTTAAACCTGTCATCTCCATTTAGGTGTCAAGGAACAAAGAAGGAAGCAAAGCAATGGGTTAGAAGTTGTAACCACGGGGCAATTCTCAGCAGAACCCCTGGTCAGAAGCCAGCTGTGCCCTGGGAGCAAACCAGGGTCTCACCAGAATGTGTGCAGGTGGAGCAGCAGAACCTGAAGCACATCACTGGAGCATGTCACTTTTAGGCACTCCAGAAGAGAGCCAGCCCATTTTTAGACACACTGGTGACCTCTGGCACATCAGCTTTGCTCAGGTGACTGGGAAGGGTGTTATTACCCTCAGATGCCAACCCCAGTTTCACTTGCATGTGTTGCACATGTGTTTATACATACCTGCTTTATTCTTCCCACACTCATTTCTATGTGGATTATTGTGACAGGAACAGAGGTTCTTACCATCCTCCTTCACTGTGAGAAAAATGCAGTATTGCTACCTCTACAGAGAACTCAAAAGATGTTTGTGGTGAAGCAGAAAGCTTTTTTGCTTAGCACAGGGAAATCCTAACTTAGCAGGAATGCTCAAAGACTCTCTGTTTCCTCAGGATGAACCAGCGCAGTGTATTTTGGAGTAAGAATATTAGGAATTGCATTGTTTTGTTCTCACCTTTTGAAATAAAGCTGCAGCTCAGAATGATGCTTTCAATGTTATGTCATTTCAGGTTTTTTCAGTAATTTGTTTTGGTTTGTGTCAATTGGCAAAATGAAGAGCACAAAATGTCTGCATCCAATGAGAAGGAGAAATATACCACTTGTCTGTTTTTCAGGTGAAATCAAATATGGCATTTTTTTTCCAAGTGTAAATGCAAGCAGAAAGAAAACAAAACCAGAATGTTCCATGTTACATATGGTGGTCACTTCTGTAAATTTAGAATTTATATGCCTGTTAAAACAAAAAAAACCCCTTGAAATTGCTTTTTATTTTGCTTGAGCCTAGTAGTTTAGAAACCAGGCAAAAACATGGTTATGGTAAGGAGGAAAAATGTCTATGTGTGTGCACACACGTGTTCTGGAAACCACACTTTGATTCCCAGCCAGAGCTCTGACACAGCCAATGACCTTACTGTTTGCTACAGCTGTTTCGTGTGGAAAAGATTTTCCAGCATGAGGAAGCAATGTGCAAAGGTGTGATCAGACAGAATAACCTATTTATCACCAGTAGTTTCACTTGTGTGTCACTGCAAAATCATCTGTGTTACGCAGTCTAGGTGGCTAAAGACCATAACAAAGTCGCTGCTTTCTCCATGTGTTCCCAAGTGTGCACTGGCACCTGGATTATGGACCACATCTCCCCACATTCTTGTAGGTAGCCAAGGGTTTCTAGAAGCCCTGGCCTCTGGACATCTTCCAAAAGCCAGTGTACCCTAGGAATCATGCCAGGAGCAGCTGGAACAGCACAGTATATGTCCAAGCTGTGGGCCTGACAAAAAGAAGGTTGGAATATTCCGGTATGTGTTACTGCTGTGACTGGATGGTCACCCTTATGTGCATGGAGGTTGGGGAGGTGCAGGGAGCAGCCACAACAGCAACACCCAAGGGTCTACCAGGGCAAGGCAAGGGCAGAATCCCTGGAGAAGAAGAATCCCTGGAGGGGAGTGATCACAGAGACTATCAGTGCAAGTGGGACCTGTCACACAAATGTAACTGCCCCTTCCAGGAGAATGGGCTGGTCATCATGCTAAATGGTGGTATCTTCCTCTGTACCTTTATTAGTGTTTTGTAATTCACACACAAAAAAATTTTCTGGATAGTTGCAGTTATTGATTTCTAAAAAATCATCTGCATATTTAAATAATCAAATTTAGTTAGCTTATAGTCAAATAAAACTTGCTGGACTTGAAAGAAAGTATTGCATAGCATTTGAGGAGTTTAGTTTTAAAAACCCCACAAGGCTGGTATTTCCAGGCAAAATTGCTTTAAAAACCTTGTTTTTTTGAGAATGAGAGCTTAATAAACTGGTTGCCGAATTGTTTTTCCACACCAGTGTTAGTTTAGAATGGATTAAGATCTGCATTATCTATTAAGAAAATGCATCAATTACACCTTTCTGAGGACGGTAATTTTTGTAAGTGAAGCACAGGAGTGTGGCATTACACAGGTTTGCACTGAACTCCCCTGTGTTGCATTTGCACGCTCTTCACTGTCTCTTTTTAGCACAATGCCATGAAATGCCACTTACCAATGTTATTTTTCTAAGCCCCCTGCCACTGGATGCAGTACAGCATTTCCTTCCTACTCAGAATTTCATTTCAATAGGTCTCAGATTTTCAATCACAACTAATGCCTTTACCTTAGAAACAAGTGACATGGACATTTAACTTGGGTGATGCTGAGGAAATAGTGTGCTGGGAGGAAAGGAGACAGCAGTGTACCCCTGCAAATTTCACATTTCAGACACTCAGGTAATGAGCTAGCAGCAGGGAGTCTGGTGCTGACCAGGAGGCACTGAGTCTTACTGGACTTAATGAGTGACAGATGGAAGGAGGGAACCCTGATATCCCCAAATTATCAGATAAGGTCAATATAAAGGATCTCATTAAAGCAGCTCTGCAAGAATGAGGTTAAACAGGCTCAAGCTAATAGTCAACCTGGTTCTCCGTCCTTACAACAGAACTTGAAGCTTGAAGAGTGATGACTCTCAGAGACATAAGCAACCACTAGGTTAAGATCAGACAGCTGTTATCATGTCTGATCATCTGCCTTATTTCTCTGTCACACACAACCTCTAGCAGCAGGAAAAACTGAGCCGGTTGTAAATTAGATTTTCAACTCCCGCAATTAAGGGTAATGGACTAAAAGCAGTTTCTACCATCATATATAAAGATGAAAAATGTGGTGGCACTTTCTGGACTGTTGACATATTTAGGATGCAGGGGAAATTTCCGAACCTACAGGTAAATTTAAAGGAGCAAGAAAAGGACAGTTTTACATTTGTCAACTCAGTAGCAGAGCATACATTCTTCAGGCCTGGCAGATTGCAGTAACTTTAATTATCTGTTAATTTTGACAGTGAATGTTTTCTTAAAAAAAAAAAAATCACAGATGACAAGTCCATGCAGGACAGCATAACTATTCTTTGAGGGTATCTGCCTACCACCTTGGCCCAGAGTGGAGAACTCCCCAAATCAAAGCACATAGCTTTGATATACACCTGTTGTGTAAATGAGCTTAGCATAACTATTAGTGCCAAAGGAACAAGTCTCCTGTGGTAGGCAATAAGCTACACAACAGTAATGCATTCTAATTAAGAATAAAGTGACTCATCTTCCTTCTTCCATCTCTGCAGATCATTCTGCTCATGTCACAGTAATGAACACTGTTACTGGGCACAATTTGAGCTGGCAGAACAAGAAGAAATGATTACAATGCTCATGGCCTCTGCGCTGTCCACACAACAAGACTCTCAAAAAATCCCTGTGCAAGACCTGCAGCCCACAAATTTGATTCTTTGGAAGGAGGAGACAGAACCTTCCCCCCTACCCAGACCTTTTATTTTAAAGGAGTTTTTAAAAACAAATTAATAGAAATTTTCTGAGTAAGTTGAAAGAAGAAAAAGGATTGGAAACACTAGAATGGAACACAGATGAGATGAGTTCATATGACATGTGATATGATATGATCTAGTTCAATAGCATGAAAGCTCTACTTAGGAAAGCCTGAAAATAAGAAATTGGCATTATGCAATGAAAAAAAGTTTGGCCAAATAGAGTTCCCTCACTAGCAAGACCAGAGCTACTTCAGGAATCTTCCTGGTAGTGGTGGGCTACTGGAGTCAAATTCCCAGAAGGTCTTCTGGAAGATTAGGATCAGCAGAAGGTTTTCCTAGGCAGTGCTGTTTTGGAGCCAAAAGAGACTGCAGCTCTGCATGTCTTTTACAAGAGCCACTCACATTACTGGATACCAGCAAGGTGTATGTCAAAATACAGCCTGACAAAAGAGTCCAAAGCACTCAGTGTAGTTCTCTGAGAAGTTTTTCTGTCACAGCTTGATAAACCAAATGCAGATGTATTTGTAGTTTATCCTGTAATTTTATTACAGGCTTGTGGAGAGAATAGCTTAACTCAGAGACAAAGCTGACATATCTGAATATAAAATGCAAGGGGGAGGAGAGGGATTAAAAGAAAAACAGACCCAATGATAGACTCTTTTGTAATGACCCCTTCCTTCTCTTGCACTGTTAAAAGGTGGAAGGTAAAATCTGCTCTGTAAAAGAATCATTACACTGATGCACATGGAGCATAAACATTTGTGCACCAGAAGAAACAGCTAAGTGAGCAATGCATATGCAGTAATTCAAGAGAACAAGAACAGTAACAAAAGCCAAGAATGACTGGCAAAAACAAAGAATTGGCAGTGCTGCTTGAAGCACATCAATTTGCTGTATACCATGTATAGAAAAATACCAAAAATGCAAAGCAGTAACTGCAGCCAAACCAAAAAGGCTTCTGGGATCAGCACTGGCACTAATCAAGAACCAGGGAGACAGAGGAGGCTGTGATAGCTAGCAGTCCTTGCTCTCCATGCCACCACAAGTAATCCTGGCATCTACAAGAAAAGGAAATCAGTTTTGTTTGAAACAGAGAGCAACTTTCTGTATAGTGTGCTCATACAGTGAGTTTTGCAACAAAGTGCCAACTTTGTGGCAACAAAGTGGAAGAAGAAAACAACATTCTAGTTTGATTATAAAAAATACCAGAACAATGCATAAAAGTCACTCAAGTTCCATCAAGTTTCGAGGTAAAAGCCATCATGTTTGCAAAGAGGAGAATTAACCTTTGAGGAAGAAAAAGCAGTAATTCATGATAAAGAGATGTTAAAGGCAGAAGAAATGTCTCGATGCAAGGGAAAAGGCATTTACATGATGTTCCTGTTTGCTCAGGTGTACACCTGAGAGTTTTGCATAAGCATGCATGTTACATGCTCCAGAAAAACTGTGCTTGATTGTTGTGGTTCTGAACAGAAGCCAAATAGATTGCAGTAGCTGCATATTCAGTAAGTTGGTGTGGTTAGAGACAATCAATGCTGAAGCATGATGAATATAATATAAGGTTTACAAATTAACCAAGTCACAAATTAAACAGTATTTAGATGACTAATTGTGTGATTGTGTATTATATTCACAAGTCTCAAATATTTCCTCCAGAATTCTGACCTGTCAAAAATGTTAAATCAAACCATCTAAAAGCCTGAGGTTAAGAAAAAAAAAGTTGTGCTGATCCTTTCTCTAATCTTACCTTACTCTTTGATGCATGTACATTTTATCTGTGCACACTATCACTAACAGCAAGGCAATTTTAGCCCTGACACAGGGGGCTTCACTCAGTTCCATTCAACCCAAACAATTCAGCTGAACTCAACTGAAAACAAGACTCATTCCAGACACTCATGGTATAGAACAGGGCCCAGCTGTACATGCAGAGCAAATTGCTGCATGGGAGCTGGAGGGAAACAGCTCCTCTACTTGTGTTATACAAAAAATTGCACTCTGTGAGCATCTACTGTGACCAAGACAATAGTCTTGGTCACAAAATATACTCTTACTTTGTTTTGCCAATTTAAAAGACACATACACCAATGGAAAGAATGGTCTTACTTTACTATGAGAATTAAAGCAACACAAAAGTAAAATGATACATTCAATTAAAAAATAAGCTTACTATGTGCTCAGATTTAGCAACATGCAAAAATAGGCAAGATAGTGCACCTGATTGTAACTACACAAGAGAAAGGACAGTGATTTGGAAAGATTTATCACCAACTGCCTAAATAGTTTACCATCATCCAGAGTACAAAATTGCTGGGGAGACCCATTTTGCAGTGAGGACCTGAAGAACCCTTCCCAGGGATGCACCTATGGGGTGCATCCACTCATAGATGAGGTCTCCCAATTCCCCCTGAAAGGGGGTCCAGCTTTTATAGGCCCAAACCAGCAAGCCAAAGGGACTTGAATACATTTTTAGTGCACAAACACCTGGGTCTGATCTCATACTTCCAGTTGGAGCCAGGGCATGGCCAGAGGCCAGGTCTTGGCTGGGAGGGTTTCCCCTAAAATACCCTACAAATAAGTCTCTATTAATGCCCCTTGGGAACATTCCTTAAAATGATACATTTCTTGCAGGCAGTTGCACAAGGTTGAAATGTGAAAGTTTCTAAAGCAGCCAGTTTGGTGATTAACAACTATCATAAGCATGTCAGTCATTTGTTTTTAGCTGAACAATACTGATGGTGTTAGTCACATAATGCCCAGGATTCATCTTGCAGGTCAGCTCTAGCTGAGGCCTGCTGCTCAGGCACCTCAGGTACATCACACTTCAGAGGGATACATTTGTATTGTAAGTCTGGAACAGTCATATGTTCATCTAAGCTTTATGTGAGAAGAAAATGTTATTTGTAGTTTTCCCCCTTAGGATATATACCTGTACAGGATGACGTGTGACTCAGCACAGAGATTCTGCAAAATTAGCTGCAGTGTACACCTGCAAGCAGTAGCCTGTAAGCAGTTTTGACAGTTATGGTCTTAGACCATGACTCTAAGAGGACAAGACAGCAAACCAGATAAAATAATCTTTTTTTTAAGAACATTTTTATTGTAAAAACAACGGTTAATGAAACTTTTGTGTCAGTACGGAAATAATAACTTCATATTTTACACATAAAAAAATAACCATCCAGCGACTATTACAGCATTGCATCAATGGCTGGGAGTCAGGGAATTTTCACTCACTTTTATTCATCATCCACATCAATCAAAAAATCAGTTTTTTGGGTAATCCTGAAAAGGGTAAATCACATTATTAGCAAGTATAGAGGTCCAGCCCCCTCCTCAAGTTCTGATATTCTCAAGATAAATCTACTCTTAATGGCTAAATGCTGTCTAACAATGGCAGTACATGATGACATTTTCTAACAAATCTATGACAGAGTGCTAGAATCAAAGTTCACTTGAACCAGCATGCATATTCCAAAAGTCACAAATTCTGTAATTAAGTTTTAATTGCATTTAGGATACATGTAAATATTTCTCTTTGTTCCTAAAAAACCTAACCAGTCAACTGTTGATATGAAAAGCTAACCACCTAATTCTACTTTGAAACCTAAGAAAAGCAAGCTGTTCTAAGACTTAAACCTGTCCCACCACACATACAATCTTAAGGATTTTTCTTATGTGTTGTCAAATCCGGGACAAATTCTTAATCTTAAATATTAATAGAATGTTTTTGTTTTTTTCCAAACCAATAGTTTTGATATTAGATTCCTTATGCTGAATTAATTTAGGAAAAACTTTAGTGCACCATCTTTTATAATCCCTGTTTTGTGTAGCTACAGCTCTGAAGGAATGCATATTAACGGGACTAGAGATAGGTGTTCTGGGGAAGCAGTGCTGCTTTTGGTGAAGTGACACAGAGGAGATGGGCAGTTATGTCATCACAGAATCAGTGTCTCCACAAACCTCACTGATCAGAAATAAGTGGTAGCAGTAGATACAAAGCATGAATGCTTAATACTTTCCACAGGCAGTCATCCATCTAGTGGTAGTTTCCCCCTGAGAACAGAGGCTGTTGTCTAAGAAGTATTCAAGTTTGGTGAACACACCCCATAGGCTACACGGGTTTGTTCTTGTGGAAAAGCAGCAAACAGAGTGATATAATGAATTTTTATCCCAGCAGTCAGTTCCTTGTGCCAATGTTTTTGAAGAGGATACCCATCAGTGAGCACTCAGTCTGTTCTGCCAAGTTCTGGAATGCTACCTCAACAGGGCTAGGGGAAAGAAATGTGTTCTGCAGGATGCAAGAATTTTGCAAGAATTTCAAGGAATGAAACTTGTTTTTCTTGGAAATTACATTTGCACATTTCCACCCACTACAGCAACACTGTCTTTTAAATTTTTATTTAAACCAAAATTAAGATGCTTATTCTTCTAAAATTAGTTTAAATTTAGATGGTAATGCCATGTAAGAATAGCAAATGAAGTCCAAGACAGCAGAATTGCTAGCTCCATCATTGGCTCTCCCTTTAACTTTTGTTGGTACTAGAGAACTAGCTTTGAAACCTTCTGATTCTGTTAACCCAGCTAAGGCAATAACAGAACATTATGGAAAATCCACATTAGAAAATACATCATGTCTTCATTTCCTGCTGGCAGAAATTGCTTTTTATACCAATACTCAAAGGTCTCAAAAAGTAATGCTGACTTCCCAAATGCCTCATTTATAGCTAATCTCAGAACTCCTAGCATTTACACAGAAACATGATTTCCTTATGCTGAAGAGAAGACTTTTGGAAAAATGTTAAAGCACTATTGTTCTAGCTTGATACAGCTCTGGAAACTCTGCTCACTTTTAAATGCACCAATTCAAATACATTATGTCACAGAAATCAAGGAAACATTTCTTTCTTTTCCTGTCTTTTAGTTAACAGGAGTATTTTAGAGAGTATACTCCCAAACACTTACCACAAATTCTAACATGATCTTTGAAAAAGGAGCTAAAATGCTTATATTAACTGCCTACACTATTTTAACTTGACAGGTTCCCACATGCCAGGTGACCCATAGTATTTTGGTCAGCAAACAGTGTGTAAGTAGTCAGCTGATTACTTTCTTGATTTTTGAGATTGAAAACTTAAAAGTAGTGAACCTAATGTATTTTATTTCTAATTTGATGAAGACTTAGAAACAACAATTCAAAGTGCCTAAAAAGTAAGTTGAACTCTAATAAGGGAGATGTCTCTCTGAACTTGAGAGGAAATACACTTTTATGAAAGTAGCTCCATTCCAAAAAAATATCACTCATATTAAAACTGAGTCTCATACAGGTAATAACAAAGAGCTAATGCTAACCTGACAGCTGCTATATAGCATATTCCAGCTGTTGGTCCAGAAGACCAAGTTTGTTGCCTCTCTAATAGAAGGCCTGAGTAATTTAGTGCCACATACAGGTCTTGAGTCCTGTGCACTTTTGTTGCCTCTAAGATATGAAGTACATGCTGCTGTCTTGGGAAGACTGGAGGTGGGTCAGAGAAGTGTGCTTGCCCAGAGTGGTCTTAACTGCCTAACAGTTAATTGTTAAGGCAGCGTGAGCAAAAATCTCTCCTCTGAATCTGATCTACACTCCCCACCCTGTCATTTCACAGAATATCATGCTAAGTTTCAGGTGCTCTCTCTTTTTTTTAAGTGGCGTGAAGTTAAATTACTTCCACCTGAGCAAGATAACTCAGAAAAAAGAAAGCCTATCATAATAGCCTACAATTTACTGGGGAGTACCACTCTCCATTACAGAAATTATTGAAATAGGGTTATTTCTTCCAATAGACTCCTAAGCATCATCAAAAAGCCTTTTTTGGGGTTAGAAAACAGAACTAAGTCATTCTGACCCCAAACCATGTATTAAAGGGCTTCAGCCAGTGCCCAGGGAATTAGTTCATTTAGAAATTTATTCTTCTAAAACACTGGAAGCATCCCATTCTCTCTGAGCATATAGCTCCTACTTAAAACTGGTGACAAATTACAAAATTACCTTGATCTATTCCTTCTGTTCGTTTCCTTTTTAAATTTAAAAGTGCATTTTGTTGCTCCTTTGCAGCTTCTGCAGGACAGTTGGGTCTTGGCAGCTGATTTCCTGGAGTGGGTGCTGGTCGGTTACTGAAATACTTCTGTTTCAATGCCTTAATGATAATCGAAGAAAAAGAAACAAGTAATTAGTATGAAGTGCCATTTATAAAGAGATTATAGTGAAACAAGCACTTTCGATAAGTTCAAGCACTTAAAAACTACTTGAACACTTTCATACTACAGGGTGGCCGTGGGGCAAGTAAAGATTGCATCTGCAATTGATATCCACCCCAAATGGATCTGCAAAGCAAGGGATAATTGTGTACTCCTTTTTTTAACTAGTGCTCAGACATTATTTTTGTAAGAAGTCTTATGTAAGTGGCTTCTAGCTCTGAAGAGCTTACATTCTGAACTGACAGACCAGAAGAGATGAGGATAAAAAAGAAAGTAGGAATAAAGAAAAATTAAAGGAATACTTTTGAAGTCTTGATCAGATTCAAGATCTGGACACCAGCAGTTTTGTTAGCTTTTAAGATGGGTCTTTCCCCCATGTTTCTTTAACTGTGCTGTTTTTACCCTGTAAACTGTGAGAAAGGCATCACTCATATTAGAGCAGAAGACAAACACTAGTCAGCAAGATTGGTTTCATGTAGTGGAATTATATTCCTTAAATTTTAGGAACCATGAAGTGCGGTTAACAAAAAGTGCCTGTCTCTTAGGTAATCATTATTTGTGCCAGTTAGGTGATATTCAATGTCAGCTATAAATCAAACCAATACAGTAAGCAAAAGTTGTTTCCTGTCTGGAACTGTGGCATTGTCAATAAAAAGTTTAAACTAGAAGAGTAATATATATTCAAGTCACTATCCTACAATATGACCTGAAAAATTACTTCACTGATATGAAGTATCACAGAAGTGTCGCAAGAATAGCAAGAACTCATTATCTGGAAACTTATACTGTGTGTTCTTAAAGATGGTGGCCAAAACAGCCTGAATGTGCCCTGAGAAACTCTTCTAGTAAAAAGATACAGAACATGCATTAATCTCCTGGATTCGGATCTAACCAGCAATGAGGGAGTCCTGGCCCTAACGGGACAGCTGTTTCTGCCTGCTTCTCTATCAGTGTAAACTAAGAGAAACAGAGTTTTCTAAATGCCAACTGGTGTATCTTCCTCATCACAGAAATCAGTATTGTGAACTAGAACACTGTGCAAGATTTTTCTTCCAAGTCCTTCATTTCTCCTCTTCTGGGAGTATTTAAATTGAAAGTATCATGGAAAAGTATAATTAGGCAAGAATGATCTAATGATAAAAAGGTAAGTTTAATCATCACAGATTTTTATGTTTAAAAAGTACCATACAAGTTTAAAAGACATTGAAGAAGAAATTGGATAAAGGAAGGAGAAAAACCTTTCAAACTCAGGGAATAAGATAAGATAGGTTAAGACTTGACCTTCAAATTTTAGATGACTGAATTTAACATGTCAAATATGACTGCTGGAAGGTCATGGCTTATACACATTTTATAGTTGTCTACCTGGGCTCTACACTGGAAGTGGGGATGCCATTCACATACTTTTCACAGTTCTCTCTATAAAACTGGGATTACGTTTCTAGTAATTCATGTAATGTTTCATTTCAAACCTGGTTTACTGGCTTCAAACATATTTATCTGACATTAACAGCAGTTTAATGAACATTAGAACATAACCCAAGTGTATCATACCTGAGTAGCTGTTACTCTAGTGGAAGGATTAAATGTGAATAAGCCTTGAAGAAGACTGAGTAGATCATCACCAGCTGCACTGAAGATATGTTGAAGTGGCATTCCAGGGAAAGGCTTAAATGTGACATAATCTGGAAGACTGGTCATTCCCTACAAAGACCAAAAATGGAATATATGTTTTTCCCCTAGACAGAGCTCAGCTTTTCATAGAAAGAGAACCTCATTTGGCTGTCTTTCACCAGAAGCAACTCATCTTTCAAAACAAATTGGTCACTGAAATAAAATAAATGTAGGAATAGTAGGTCATAAAAGATTTTTTTAAATAACTGTTACAGTGTGAAACAGCTTTCCAAATGATCTGTCCTTCCGTTGCTTTAGCTGTGACCAATCCAAAAGGAAAAACTGCTAAAGGAAGTATGAAAGAATTTTAGACTGCATCAGGCAAATGAAATAAAACTTCCTTTAGTGAACGGACATGGTGGGAGGAAAAATATTTATAAAACAGTCGGTCTTCACCTTCTCTACATTAATAGAAGTTAGCTGAACATCATGTGCATTTTGATTTTAAATGCACAACTGAAACTTTATATGAGCAATGAGAGGAGGAAAGGAAACTACGCACCAAACAGTTAAACAAAAAATTAACTGCATACTTCTTGCGTCCTCTAGGTATGAAATCAATCCCAGTGTGTTCACATTCTAGCATAAAAATTATGCAGACAATTGTAACTGACAATTACACAAATATAATGCTTTTGTAGTGTTTTAATATTTAAAGTCTTAGTTGTTATAACTTCAAGTTCATCCAAGTAAAATTAAATATTAACACAGTCAAAAAGCGTGTTTAATCAGCTATATTCTCAGCTAGCAGGATAGTAAAGGTTTCAATTATTAAGATTTATGTGTTTGGAAATGAACTTGGGAATACATAGTCTTTGTTGTGTCAATCAATCTCCTATTCTCTTTTCCCTGCTTGTATCTTAAATCTTCCTCTCCAAAGGAAGCAGAAATGTCACTTGAAAAACCTTAATGTGTTCCATTAATAATTCTGGAGAAATATCAGAATTGTTTGGGGGGTGGCAGTGCCTCACACAGCAGTTCTCCATTTGGCTGCAGCTCCATTTCATGATCACACACCATAGCATTCTAGCACCATTTAAAACAAGGAAAAGCTGCATGGAGAGGAAGCAGAGGTGAACAAGTCCAGTGAGTGCTTTCACAACTCAACCACAGAAGACAACAGCCTGATCAGGGAATTCAGGCCTCCCTGTGCCTGGCAGCTGGTACAAGCTGCTCATCAGACATGTCCCACTTCCTGTCACTCTGTTTAATAACCATGGTTAGGTAGGTCATTGTGTCACCTGACAGTAAGTTTGGCCTGGTGTTACTTAGTTTGCTGTCATCTCAGAGAGAACTGTACTACTAGTTTGTATTTGTTTTGGGATCATTGTTAAGGCAAATGGTTTATCCCTAAAACTATTGGTCTGTGTTTCTTACTATTGCCAAACTATAAATTACTAAGGCCAATTTAGGTCCCTACAAATGATTCATACTTCTGAAAGTGATTAAAGCCTTCCTGGTTAAAACACGCTAATTAAAGAAGCATCTTAAAAACATTAAGCAGCAGCAATAATCTCACACCAGCAATCATGGGAAACTGTGCACACAGAAAGGAAATCAAAAAGTGTTGATACTGTTGCTATTGACCAGAAGTTTGGCAAGAAAAACAACAAATCTCAGCTGTTTCAGGAGATAAAGCAACTGCCTTCTGAAAAATCTACTCAAGTATTCTGGTATAACCATTTAATTTCAAGTGCTAAAATAGAGAGTATCAAGTACCAATGTCAGTCTGTTAAACAAAGACTCACAGGCCACTGCTCTTCTGTTGGAGTGCCCAGTGTTTCAAATATCCTGGTCAGCTGGTCAAGATCAGAGTCTCCAGGCAAAAAAGGAACCTGGAAGAAAGACATGGCACTTAATTGAATTTACTTCTGAACTTCAATTTTAGAAAGAAGCTTTGAGTGATACCTCATAATTGCAAGGCAGAATCAGAACTCTGTATACAGTCTTCCCACAAAGAGGTACACTGGATATTTGAGGCATTCCAGTTATGGTGAAATAGATCCTGAAGGTTTTCTGAACCCAGGCTTGCTATTATTGACTTGACAGCAGACAGCTTAAACATAAGATTACACCACAACCACATTAATGTAAAATTTATTAAACACATGAAAGACTTTATATCCCAGTTGTCAGCCTGAAGTCAGTTTGTCATGGTGATCTTTTCACCACCTGTTCTCTGGAGTTAGCTTTTATATATATTTAAAGTGAATCATAACTAGATTACACAATGAAATGAGTGAGGGAGAGTAGAGACTCACTAGGATAGAAAACTGTCTGATCAGTGTCACATGTCACTGAAACAAAGCAGAAGACTGAAAAGGGGATATCTAGCTTGCCTATCAGGACACATGCAAGTAAAAAGGAATTTGGTGACCAAAGCAAATTTATGAAGAATTAGAGGCAGTGTTTCATTAATTAGGACAGAAAAACCATAATGGATATCACTAATAGACAGCATACTAAACTGTGGCATCATAAAAGCCCTTTGAATATAAACCACTTTCATAAAAAGCTCCCAGAAGTTGCGTTGTCCTGAAAAAGAATACATACATTTCAAAATATCACAGTGATAAAAATTGAACCATAATAAACTTTCTGTTTTGTGACAAACCAAAGAATCAACTGAATTCAAGAACTGTTGGCTTACTAACTTTGCTTAAATGTATTCAACTTCAGCAGGCCTAGTGCATATTTATGACTCATCACCAGTGCTGCTTAAAGAGCCACTGTACATTTCCATATCTCAACTGCCCATCAAATTGAAACAGCACATGTATTTGGTGTGACCAACCATGGCAAAAGGTTTCTTTTGATGTTTTTTCACACAGAAGGTGCTCCAGTCTAGTTATGATGTGGCCACAAAAAGAAGCCAAGCAGAAGCCACTTAGTCATGGAAGATAAATTAAGCTGCAGGCTGGCTACTTCATGCCTTCAGCCATTTTTGTATCCCAACCCTCCACTGCTCCCCTCACACTTTAATGTCTTCTCCAAAGAGCTCTATAATAAACATTGTACTTCAGTGGAAAATACTCAAGGACCATTACATTTGTGTACCACACTGAAGAGTGCCATAGAATTATCCTGATGTTACCTTTCAGCTTCATTTCAGTATTGTCAACTAACTGCAGTTTAGAAAAACATTCGTTTTCCACTCATTTCAAAGAAACCCACTATTACAGTACTGGTGACTGTAATTGAGGAGCAGTGTAAAAGGGACAGCCCATCCATCTATTCTAGATGCTATTCCAGACGTTTCTAGAAGGTTAGTGAACTAAAATAGGTGTCTGTGGACAGCAGACCTCTCCCAAGATAAGACCTTGACAGTTTGTTGCAACTTTTTTACCCAGCTTTTTTTAAAGACTTCCAATGCTTGTGATGTTTATGAAGCCTCAATTATTCCAAAAAAAAACCCCCACTGTCATTACAGCTAAGAAGCTTTTGGAAAATTTCTTCTACCCTGTATTCACCTTCTGCTTTTAGCAGGAAAGAAGAAACCTGTAAAAAACTGTAGTGGAATGGAAGGGCAAATACAAAATGCTTACATTTTAATACTTACTCTGAGGAGCAACTCGGCTAAAATACAACCAACAGCCCACATATCCACACCAACACCATACATTCTAGCTCCAAACAACAGCTCTGGGGCTCGGTACCACCTGGAAAGAAAATACATTTTGGAAGAATTACCTGGCTTTGCTCATATCAAATGCTACATATTGCACCAATGCAAAAGCTAAAAAAAGGATATTACTTCTGCCTGTGTAATTTTCAAACATTCAACAGCTGTATTCTGCAAAGTGTTTTGTTTAAGAAAGAATGAACAAATCTGTGCACACCTCACCCTAGAGTCATGTACAGCCACAGATTAACTGCAGTTTCAACTGACCTGATTACAAGTGTTGAACTGTAAACATGCAAGGAAGAAAGTTCTTAACATAAAGATAAACTAAAATTTTCTTAAAATTTTATGTTGAATGAATCATAGCAACACAGAATTCCTCCCATTTTCCAAGAATCTCCATATCAACAGACCTAAGTATAGAGACTAGTTTTATGCAAAATGAGCCTTGTTGTTTTGAATCAATTGCTCACACTGCCTAACAACAATCAAGTTTAATGACATGACACTATACTTGACACTGTAGAATTTCTGTCTTTTGCATAAAGGTGTTAAACCAGCTTTGCCTGAATAGATCTGGCATCACAGCAGTCAGAAAACAACACATTGCATATTTTGCAGCCCCACTTTTTGTAGCATACCTTAAATAAGCATGCCATAAAAACACTTTAAAATATTTTAACTGGTTCAAGTGTTTGTCTCATAAAAAGTAATGTGACTAGCTCCAAAAATGGTTCAAGGTCTTGTGATCAGCAGAAGGTGGCAGCTGTCTTGCTCCAAAATCCAGGCTTATAAGTGGATACATACTATTTCCACACATTCTGAAGGATTATTATTTTGACAGCTAGGAGAACCACACCTGCAGATGCATACAGTAGCAGTTCTTATGAAGACTCTGTTAAACAATGCTCCCATGTGATTTTTTATGCAGCTCTTGCCACATCACACGAGCAGACACCACTCTGAAGATGAAGAAACACCTATAAAACAACTAAACAATCTCTGTGTAAGAAAAAAAATAGTGTCTTACCTTGTTACTACCTGATGTGTATAAACTCTATTTGGGCTTCCAAAAGACTTTGCCAAGCCAAAGTCAGCCAGTTTTAAAACTCCATTTTCGTCTAGCAACAAGTTATTTGGTTTGAGATCCTGTCAGTACCGAAAACAAACAATGAGATTTGTCATTGTTTGAGTATTGATAAAAACAGACATATAATGAATCTCCTGGTAGACATGTCATAGTAATATTTGGAAACCAAAATTCCCCCTTTTTCCTCTATCTCAGTTTTTACCACTGACCAAGGCACTACACGGCATGCAGTATCCCTATGGACAACTTGAGTCAACTTGAGCTGGGGACAACTGCCCCAGCTGTGTCGCCTCCTTACATCTTGTCCCAAGCCTATTTATCAGGGCAAGGGCAGAGTGGGAAAAAAAGAAAGCCTGCCTGAAAAAAAGGAGAAAACCTCAAGAGTTCAGCTGCTGTGAAAAAAGTCCAATCCATCCCAGGCAGACATAGTTCAGTGATAATTAAAGTCACCTCTAACTGGAAAACCTTTTCTGTAAGTATCAAAGTCATAACCACATCAGTAAATACTGCTATTATCTCTCTAACAGCAAATATAAATCCATATGGAATGAGAACATCTGAATTACAAAACTACTTTCATTAGGCTTTAGACTGTAAATCCACCCAATGTGATTTTTGTTGCAGGGTGAAGGCTGTCAGTTTAGTACATGCTTACCCTGTGCAGAATCCAGTGCTGATGTAAATACTCTAATCCTTGAAGTGTCATCAGCATATATGCCTTGATGTGGGACTGCGTCAACACAATACTTGTATCCTTTATAATAACCTGCAAAGTGTTAAAGTCACGGTAAAGCTCAGCACACAAGACACTTATTTCCATTCTTTCAGCTCCAAAGTTATTTCATCCTTTAAGACAGGCTTCAAATTGGCAATCATATTCTCTACCATTTCACCCTTTTTCCAGAAAAGTAGGTCAGTTCTGAAGATCAGAAATTGCAATGGGGAGTCCGGATAGCTTACTTTGCATAACCCAATACTGAAAAAATGTGTTGGAAACAGAAGTTTAATACTTAATCTCAGTTCCATTATGATAACCAAACTTCCAGGACAAAGATGCACACATCTAAATGATAAATGTGTCAGTAAACTGGAAATTCCATTTCCACTTACTTCTTCTTTCTCTTTGCAACCTAAGCGACCAATCTTTGAAAATACAATGGTTTCCTCTTCTATTTCCAAAAAGACCAGAGGGTGTGGCCATTTTACTGTATTTTTAGAAAATCTACCTAAGTTTTCTACATTCTTTGATTTTTAACATTAAAATTCTATGCAAACAACCCAAAGCTTGTTTGTTAATACTGCTGTCCTGTTCAGTAAGAGCCCTCCATAAGTTGAGTTACAGAAGAGCTAAGATTGCACAAATTTCATGTATGCAGCATATGCTTAATCAAAACAGGCAGCAGTCTCAGTGGCAGCCTGAGTGATACCACAACACAGTTTAAAAACTGCATACCACAGCATCATGCAGTACAAGTGCATTTAATTTTCCTTTGTACACAAATTTTCTTCATTTCTAAACTTTGCACAACTACTACGTAAAAAGAATGAATCTCCTAAAAATCTACTCATTACTAACTTCATTAACAAAAATCTGATCTACCTTTTCAAGTCGTTCATTCATCTAAATTTCAGCAAGCCTGTATCTGTAAGGTACTGATTTGCAATTACCTTGCATTCCTACAGTTGAAAACACTTTTTAATTGCATGTCAGTTTACCACCAGCTCATCTCTTAAAATATTTTAGTGTCACACTTGTGTGAACATATTTGGTATTATGCTTATCAATTGCATTCCAGAAACATTGGTCTGTGCCAGAGCTTCTACACTGACTAGAGTTCCACAAAACTAACATAATAAACACAATTTGTTTCTTTAAGATCATGCTGACAAGCATTTAAAAGTAAAGGAATCAATCACATGAGAACTCATAAAAACTGAAATTACTCAAGCTACCTTTAAGACATGATCTTCATCCACTGACATAATAAAAGTCACCTTTCTAATACAGGCAAATATATGCCTGTTAAAGCAGCACTTTTATAAACCATCTTAAGATACTGAATGAAAAAGTCTTTAAAAATCTTACCTCTAGATCTGTTTCCATAAAATCAAACACCAAACTAATATTCGACTTGTGTCCAAATGCATCAATAAGCTGCAAAACAAAATACATTATGATTAAGCATGCTGTGATCTTCCAGTTTTCTGAAATTCAGCATGACTGTAGTCTGCACGTGGATTTTCAGCTTATTGAGAACGGGTTTAAGTTTTTTGACTTGTAACAAAAATATTCTTACTCAGTTTAGCTTCTTAACTCAGTTTCCAAAATAGAAAAAAATCCCCATTAAGTATGGAAATAACATTTTACATGATTGCCTTTCTTTCCTGGAGATAGGAAAAAAGAGAAGGAATTAACTATCATGTTAACTACAATAGATAAAGTAATGCACCCCTCGTCTTCAAAACTTTGCTGTTGTACAAAACTCCTACCCGTTACTGAGACAAGACTAAGTTTGCCCATAGATTCACCTCTTGGTATCTGCTTCCCGTAAGCATGCAGTGTTTGAAATTTTAAGTGTTAGGTTCATTAGCTTCAGGTCTTTTTAGATGTGTATTCATTTTTGTAGCTAGCTTTCCAGGATAAATAAAACTCTTTGGAGAACATCCAAACAGCCCTTTCTTAGGATGAAGCTGTGTAATGAGACAATTAATTTCTAGTTTGAGATAACACAAGCATGATGTTGAGCAAAAGCAAGAGATTATCTAGCCTGGTATTCTTCCTTCAAGATGAGGAAGGTATGCTCTCCCTGGTGCAGCTCATTCCTTAGTCTCATTTGACAACCATGTTAATTGCCAAATTGCAAGATATTCATTTGAATAGTTCATAACAGCAGTGACTGTGCCCCTCACACTCCCAAAACCCACAAAAGTTTTGTAAGGACTACGCAGGGGGGCACAGCACTGTCTCTTGGTTTTTGGACCCTGCTTATGGAATTTCTGATCATAAATTTGTCTAATTCTTTTTTGAACTGTTGATGCAATTTGCTGCTATATGGCCCGTATAAATTCATTAGACACTGAGTGAAGCAGTACAGTTTCCACTCCTGCTGCCAATAGTTTTAAATACATCTCTTATTTCTAGGACAATGGAGTTTGGAGATACCAGTTCTGCATGGACACCACTTATCATCTTGGTTTTGTAGACCTCCCCATTCCCAGCCTTTCTCTCTCTAAAGTGATAAATTCTTCATTTTTCACAAGGAATATGCTCCATCCCTTTGCCATTTTAATTGTCATCCTCTGCATATTCTCTTAACCTTGATAGCTAAAGCAATCATTTTGAAAGTAGGTTCACAATCCAGAAGAAAACCCTATTTCCACTTTGAAAAGTATATGGAAAATTCATATTTCATGTACTTAATCATATCTGACACTGTCTGATTATCACTGGGAGCTAACTTTGAAATGTCTTTAGCTCCAGCTGGGTATCTGTAGGTGTAAGTCTACCAAAATGGAACTGGAACTGAAAAGATACCAGTTTCACTCCTTCCAAAAGACATTTTAAACATCCTATCTGTGTGCTAAAGTAAGCATATGACTAATAAGCCACATGACTTTACCATTGCTTTAAAAAACCTGCTTTTTGTCACCAGTTCCATGGGAAGCAAATAATCAGGTAAATTCAGCACTGTGTTCATTTGCAGTTCTATCAGAGATGCAAAATCAAGTGATCTACATTTTCACATTTCCTTCACTATTAGTATCTGTGTAGGCCCAGGCTAAAAACTGAAAGGATTTAACAAAATTACTTTGCCTTTGATATTGAAATAGGCACATTGTCATAATAATTGCTGAACTACTGAAGTATTTGAAGGTTTATTCTAGAACTAGTATTATTTTACTTACACCAATAATATTTGGATGGCTTAGCTCCTGTAACAGTTTTATCTCCCTGAGGGCTGTCCTGTTGATTCCTACATTGACAGAAAGAGGAAAAGAAGATGAAAAAACAAAACAAAACATTTGGATTTTGGATAAGCTCCAAATAAACCTGTCATTCTGCTAGTCACAGACTATTTACTATGGCAAATTACATTCTTAACACCTGACAATTTGCTAAATAATAAGGAAATTGCCGTAACCAAGCAAACTGCTGCAAAATAAAAGTGGGCATACACTTTTTCCTACAGCAAGTCCATTTAACATCATAGTAATCTGGTTTAGATTATGAAGTAACACGTCTACATTTTGGCAAAAAGGGAAAGTCCTGGCAAAAAAAAAAAAAAAAAAATCACCTTTTTTGAGGTATTGGAAGGCTTACTTTAATTTTAAAGAAAAGTTTCATCTTGCCAACATCAGTCCCTCACCATTTCTGACTTCCAGAGAGAGGCATACTGTCAAACCTCATGAATAAATCTGTTTTCGACATAGTGTTATCTAAAAATGCAAGCACGTGTTTTTCTACATTCATGGTGTAGCATATATAAGACATAAAAGAGAGAGTGACCAAAACGTGCTTACTCTTGCTTGAATTTTCTCATAAGCAGATTTTATAGATGAAAAATCAGGGGCCAACAGGAAGCAAATGGTGCCCATCAGCAATCACACTGATGAAACCATGCAATCACCGTATGAAACCATGATTCCTGCAGGATACCAATTCCTCCTTCAAAAATGCTACTATGTGGGTCTTGTATGAAAACTGGCAAGCAAATGCCCCTGTGGTATATCATGCAGGAAGCTGCAGCTGCAAATGAGCTGAAAACACTGTTCTCCTAAAACCTGGGATATGAGTCAATGCTAAGACTATAGCAATGTTTTCAGCTAAGATACATGGATTACTTTACATCCCTGCTTTGCCTGTTTTATTTACCTGTTTTGGAATCAAATTAACACAGGCTGCTTTGGGGTGGCCACAGTCTTAGATGAAAACAAAAAAGCATGCCATGTTATCAGATAACACAGGGAAAGCAGATATGATCATTATTTTTAATAACATCTTTCATCTACAGCTAGGCACTGTAGCTGCCAAAAGTAATGAGTGTCCCTAAGGGCCATTAGGCCACTGAAGGCCAGATGGATCACGACTCACAGTCTCAATTCTGAGACTCTGGGATGAGGGATCAGTTTCTCTTCAAAAGAAAGGAACTGGAGAGTTGACAGTAAAGCCTCTTCACTGGAAAGCTGGTAACCCGATGAAGGAGTCCTGAAGGACAGCAGAGTGCACCCAAACAAAATCTGCTGCAGCACACAAGTGATAAGAGAAGACCAAGATTACTTAGTTTCAATTTGCCATATCTATGCCTAGAGGCACAGGGCTGGTCAGAGCACATGCTCATGCTCTACAGTGCTGAACATAAAAAAAAAAAGGATACAGAGACAAGAGTTTTATCTTGTTTTTATGCACTTTTACCTCTGCATACATAACAAAAATAGAACAGAGGAAACTTCTGAAAATAGACACAAATACTCTCACTCATCTTAAATATTTAAGGCATAGGGATGTACTGATATAAAAAGGTATTCTAAAGTCAGTGCTATTGTAATTATTACTATTATTCTATGCTATATTCATGTTCAAATTCCATCAAAACTGAGAAGTTATATACTCATATTTAGACATACACCATGCATGCAGGTATCTATGCTGCTTTTGGCTGTCCCTGCAGTTTGTGAAGCAAACCTCTACTAAACCTCTACTAAGCCTACTTACAGCAGGCACTGAGCTCAATTTTCTCAGCCAGTGATACAGGAAATTAATATAACAATTCACAAAAACAAAACAAAAAAGCACAGCTTCTACAGCATAAATTCGTTTTAAAACTCACCGTCTTTAGCTTCTGATCTATGCCCCAGTTTAATCTGAAAATAAATATTTCATGTTAAGTAAGATGAAGCGGGTGGGGAATACATATTTTAGTATCACTCATCTAAGACAATGAGTTTTAAAATAATGAAGCACTTTTCCCATGGGATTGGTTTTAACTGGGGTTTATTCCCCCCTTAAAAAAATAACTGTCTCTACAGCATTAGTTTTCACAAAAAATAGCCATGATGGCACTAAAAACATATATAAAGCGAAGTGACAGCATAAACTGCTTTGTAGCCATGAAACTTTATTATATTGCTAATGAGCTTCTCCTCAGGGAGCAATGAGAGCTAAGTAATTGACAGTTATCTTAGAATGATTCTAGTACAATGTGCACAGGCTGTAAACTCGGGCTGACTCTGGGTCCTTTTGTCTCAATCATCTAATGCCCTGGAAGTTCAAGTCCAGAATCCTACCATTGATTACTTCCAGATGACAGAAGTTAAGAAAATATTCTGATACAAAGAATGCTCCTCACCACAGCCTCTAACAGTAGCAACCATACAAGAGAAGTATTGCTGTGCTGAAAAGGATTAGTGCATTAAACAAAATTACTTACTATTGACACAATTCAACTTGTTGAGTCTTTAACTAAAGAAACCACTGTAACATGTATTTTCCATCCCTTACAAAGAACATCTGAAGACCCATTTTTAATACAGAAACTTCCTGGAATCCCTTTAGATAGTAACAAGTGAAACACTTTATGACAATGTAAACATTTTAATCATTTGTATGCAAACAAGCATGTTGGAGATCCAAGATCACTTTTGTCATATTTTATCAAAAAACTATCATACTGGATAAGGGACATTACCGGAAAACTCTCCAGTTTAGTAAGGCGTCCTAATTACTATTCATTATTGGTTGTTCGAGCTGGCAGCAACACAGTAACAAATAAAAGACTGAGGGAACTCAACGAGACTTCAGGGCCCCAGGACAATTGATAGAAGGATAGTGATTTCCTCGCAGGTAGTGATTTCTTCAATCCTTCTGGTACCAAGAAATAACACTGATAAGAATACGCAGATCCATCAGACTGATATATGGCTCTTAGGTTGGTGTCCTCAGAAAACTTTGAGTTCTTTAACTGTGGAATGATTTAATACCTGTTCTACTGACTGCAACCTGATGGGCAGCACCTTTCTCAGAGTGGAAAAAGAGCTCTAGCACAGGAGTTAGCAGGGCTCACTGACACAGCTTTAAACTGGCCTGGAAGGGAGAAAAGGTGATGATCAGGGGGATGGAGTGTCAAAACTTGAGGAAACAAACACTAATGGGCTACCTCACCTCAATCTGCTCCATGAGGTGGTGGCTACAAAGTACAACTCCTGAAATGTTTCTCTGCCTGTGCACTCCCATGAGGAACAAACGAGCAGCTCAGAGCTTTGACTCAGTCCCAGAGATTTGACAGCACTGACTCCAATCAAATCTGGTGACTGGAGTGCCCTGTTGGGCAGCCACAGCTCCTCAGGAGATGAACACAAGGCAGAGGAGGCAGGGGGTGGCATCATGTGCAGTGGAAGGGCTGCAGTGTACAGAACTCACAGCTGGCAATGGTGCAGCTGGGAGCCTCTGGATAGAAATAAGGGACAAATAATGGGGATGTCATTGTGGGAGTCTGCTATAGATTCCCAGACAGGACAATGAGGCCAATGAATTGTTCTTTGAGGAACTAAGGGATGCCTCTAAATCAACTGCCCTTGTCCTTATGGGGGACTTCAACTTGTCAGAAATCAACTGGAAGCATCACACAACAAGTACAGCCTGGGCCAGAAGACTCCTACAAACCTGGACAACTTTGTGGAAAAGGTCCTAAGGGAGCTGGCTCAAAAAGATGCTTTCTTCAATCTGCTGCTTTTAAGCAGAGAGAATCTCATGAGCAAAATGGAAATTAGGGCCATCTTGCCCACAGCAATCACAAAGCCATTGAGTTTAAAATCTGTTGACAGCAGGAAAGTGCCAGCAAAACTTTCACCCTGGTCATGAGGAGAGCACACTTCAGGCTTCTCAAGAATTAGTAAGTAAAGTCCCTTGGGAAAACCTTTTTGCAAATGCTGGGGTCCACCAGTGCTGGCCACTTTTTAAGCATCACCTGTGAAGGGCACAAGAGCAGGCATTTCTCAAATGTCACAAGTCAAGCAGATGAGGCAGAAGGCCAACCTGGCTCAACAGGGACGTCCTCTTGAATATATGGTAAAAAAGGAAGATGTATGCCCAATGGAAGAAGGATCAGGTGGCATGGGAAGAATACAGAGATGCTGCTTGCCACTTTGGCATTTATTAGAAAGGGAATCAACATGAGATGCCAGCTTCAATGGACAAAGCTGCAGGAAACAAGGCTTTGCTAATTCAATTACTCAGCAAACCATTTGTCCAAAAATGACAGGACTTGAGGTAACAGCATGAAGCTGATTCAGGAGAGGTTTAGGCTAGATATTAGGAAAAGAGTCTTCATCCAGAGGGGCTGGGCACTGGAAAAAGCTTCCCAGGGAAGCAGCCATGGCACCAAACCCTGAGACACCAAGAGGTGTTTGGACAGTTGTCTTGGGCCCATGGTGTTATTCTTGCATTGTCCTGCACAGCGATGAGAACTGGACTTGATGATGTTGATGGGTCCTTTACAACTCAGCATATTCTATGAGTCTATAATTTTTAAGGAACTTTAAATAAAAGATAACATTCTGGACTGAAGGAAATTTGGCTCAGCAGCAGGAAAGCTTTAAAATAAAAGAAGAAAAAAAAAAAGCCACTATCAAGGTACAGTAAAGTCTGCCGTTTGGAAATGTGTGTGTGTGTGTTGGTTTGTTTGCTGAATAAACCTAACAAATAACCAGAAATTCAAGTCACAGACCACACAACCGTTGAGAAACTCAGGAACACTGCAAAGCCACTCCCTCTCCTGGGGTGGGTGGGCATTACAGGCAGACATTTAAACAAACGTCTCCAGAAACAAAAATGCGTCTCTAGAAACAAAAATGCATATTATGACATTTTCTATCAAGTCGGTAAAAAAAAGAAAAAAAGTCGTTAGGTGGGTGAAGGACAACCAGAGGCGTGGTGACACAGCTCTCAGAATAAGAAGACATTCTGACACTTACCTTCTTAATAGCCACGATTCGATTGTTTGTTTTGTCCTTAGCTTTATAGACGGTGGCGAACTAGGACAGAGAGAGACGCTGCCGTGAGCAGGGCCGGACAGACCGGGCGAGACAGAGGCCGCCGAGGCCTCCTCAGG